>CM034592.1:0-164446 GCA_020091685.1 Lutjanus erythropterus | reverse complement strand
TCGGGCCCTAATAATAATAATAATAATAATAATAATAATAATAATAATAATGGATTACACTTATATAGCGCTTTATCACCGACAAGCACTTCACTGAGTTTTAGTAAAAAAATAGAAATAAATTGAAAACATCACTTATGCTGTATTAATAGTCACTGAAATATAATTAATTAGATCCCAGGTAGAGTGCTGGAAGTCTACAAGCTCCTGATGTTATGTTAGTGTTTTACACCTGATATATTAACCCACAATGCCTATAGTTTACTCAACACAGACAGGAAGAAACAACCTGTAATGTTAAATGGTCACTGACTGAAGTCCTTGAGAGGAGCACTTTTATCTTCCATAGAAAAAGAAGCCGTTTTGCTGCTGTTTGTTTACGCTGAACTTAAAGCTCAACTCTCACCGCTATGTCACTGATTGTAAGTGACACGTTTATATTTAACTCCCTACCAACTCAGTGTTTCATTAAGTAACTTGCCATTAACATAATTTAACACAGTTATTATGTGTTACCTTTTCTTTGGTGTGTAAAGCTGGGTGGTGATCCCGCAAATGCTGCATCAAGTTTGACCCGTTAGCCGCACCTTTTTTTCGGCAGGTTTTGCAGACGGGTGATCCGTCGTCTTGAATCACTCCCTGGTCATTCTTGATGTATCTGACTTTACTCTTTTCTTTGGTGAAAACAAAGCTTCGCTGCTTGGTTCTTCTGCCATTGCTAAGCTAATGTAGTGTAGCCTCCATGTCTCTTCATACACACCGCAATGTAAGCAGCTGCACCTCTGGTGAAACTTTGTTTTCGTTCTGTGCAGGTTGCGCCGAAAATAATGTACCAGCATAGTATCCGTTTTTTGCGAGTGAGAACAGGAAAACTCGGTGTAACGGAGCCTTTGGGATTAATTAACCGTGACGTTTTAAAGTGCGGTTAATAGTAAAATCGGGTAATCGCTGCATCCATAATCATGACTTGGTATTAATGGTGCATCCATGAAAGGCTCAGTCCCTCACAAACATGGATGGATGCATCCACATTGTTACCAGAGTTAACCTCAGAAGCTAGCACCTGCGATGGTATGGTGGTGCGTTTGTGCCAATGGCATCATGGCTAACTGTCATATCTGTGAATGCCCTATTAATCCTGGATAGTGCATACAGGTTTTCGGCAATATATGCTGCTATTCAGACAATATCTATTTCAGAGACGTCCCTGCTTATTTCAGTTAGCCAATGCCAAGATACACTCTATTAACATGTCTTGTCAGTAAAACAGTTTTGGTCCTAGAAAGGCCTTCCTTCAGTCCAGAACTGTCTCCCACTTAAAATCTGTGGTGTACTATGAAGTGCAACATATGACCATGGAGACCCTGGACTGTTGTGACCCTGAAGTTGTTTATTAAGCAAGAATGAGAAAGAAGAAAGAAGACTTTTTGGCAAGTGTTCATGTAAAATAAACTATTCACACATGAAGCTGCTTTGGAGATGTCCTACCATCTCCATATATTGCATGTTCTTGCGCTTTCACTCCTCAAACCAGGAGATCTGTCTCCTCGCTTTCAAAATCTTTTCTCTTTTTTTCCTTTTAGTAAATTCGCCATCATGATGCCATAGCTTGCATTACTGAAAGCTGACTTTCTGATTGGTTTATTGCATGTTCGCCATAAACTCGTCAGTGAATTAATGAAGGCACTTGGGCACATCTGATAGGTGTATCCTGCTGTGCACTGGTGGTGCAAGGGGTGGGACAGGACAGGATACACCTGGCGCAAGACGGCAAGGTGGATTTGGACACACCTTGAATAAATGAAATCCACTGCGCCTTGCAGTTTCCACTTGCACTTTAGATCAGCGTAAGATAGCGACACGTTTTAAAAAATGAAGGTGAGAAGATCACCGACAAAATTAAAGCTGCGTGCAAATATTGCAAAAGGGTGATGATCTACACAAGTAGCACAACCAACATGATGCAGCATGTCACCTGGAAACATGGTGAGAAGCTCAAGTCAACACCACCTGAGCAAAGAAACTGTTAAAAGGACAATCCACACTGACAAGCAGTGTTATGGTTTTGGATTTTGTTGGACACTTCCTGTTTTATTTTGTAGTCTTGGTTCTCCCTCGTGTGTCTTTGTTGTTTTTACTTCCTGTCTTTGTCTGTTTTCCCGCTCTTTTTTGACCACTGATTATTATCACCTGTGAATTGTTATCCTCCCTCTCCCCTGTGTATTTAACCCTATGTCTATTTCTCCTCAGTGCTCGTTCATACTCACTCACTTGTTTGGCTTTTGTCTCAGTGTGCTCCCGGTGTTTTGTTGCTCGTGAATTTTGGTTCTCCTTTGTATGGATTTCTTGGTTTTTACCCCTGCCTGAATTAAGGACTCCCCCTCATTATGCATCAGGGGTCGCGTTAACCGAATATTTTCCGTCGTTGACCAGTTTCTTAAAACGGTGACAGAAAAATCTGAAAGTCATCTGTCATTTTGACAGGTTGCAATTCACACCCCTGACCACTTAGTGGTGAGTCAGCATATTAATTAGCCATTAGGTTTGAGATGAACTGCGCCTCGCCTGGAGAGTAGACGAGATCAGGCGGCCGCAGCAGGAGGTGGAGACAAAAAGCTGCAGTCAAGTCGGACACTTTTCAACAGACTTACGAGAGAGTAGAGGAAGAGACGCGAACATCCTGTTAGTTCACCTGTAGGTTACCTGTAGTCTGCAGATCATGATCATAGCTGAAGAAATAAAGTGCGTTCTTGATCGTTGATTTAAGTTAAAATAGAAGAAATCCTCCTTTTGACGCATGTAACATCTGTTCTTTTATCTGCCCTGTAAAGCACTAAACTGTTCTTTTGATAAGTCATATATATACATATATATATAACCTTTATTATTATCAGACAAAATATCTGCTTGCTGACAGATTCAAACTTCATTGCACAACAGAAGACTGATATGTCCAGCATCAAATATTACAATTACACAGAAAATTTGTATTTTATACAATATGTGGTGTTTGTTGTCAAAATTATGAGCCAATCAGAGCCTGTCAGCTTGTCAATCAGGTGACAGCCAGACGTTTGCAGTCGGTGGAGAGCAGCTGCGGCATCTGGCACTACAAACTGCGGCCGCCTCGATCTCGTGAGGTTATTATTGCCCACATGTGCAAGTCGGGATCAAGTCGGGACACAAATCTAACCAGCACGCACTATGCGGCGATCACCGCTGATCAATTCTGCGCAGGCCTGGCTCATCTTGAACGCACCTAGTGTCACGGCAGCTGAGTGTCAGCAGCTGAAGTTTCTCCAAAAAGCCCAATAACGATGATGGTGCTGATAAAAGAGGTACGGTGTGGATTCTCTGTTCAGCTTGTTTGGACTGAATATTAATTAAAAATGAATCAAAATTAAATGCTATTGAATATGTAATTATTATCATTTTAAAAATTAAAGTGACAGGTAAAAATAGATTATGATGGGATTTTTATGACCCTGTCAGTCAAAATGACAGTTTTTGTTGATCTTTTGGTTAATTAAATATCTTACAATGGACCCAGCAGACTTTTCAGTGGCAGAGGAGCTGAGGAAGGCATGCCAGGAAATGGATCAGTTGCACTCAGCCATCCAGGGTTGCAGGGATGTAAAGCGCTGTTTTTTTGTGTACTCTTTAATGGAAAAGACTCTTTTGTCTAGACCCAAACTTTTGATTTTTCCCCCAGTTACTCGAAGCCTGGCAGTGCTTGCCAACCTAAAGAGAGACTTACAGGCCGAAATTTATTCCCCAAGTAACCCTGATTCGGAGCTTAACACAGACTCTTTGACCCACCAGCCACCTGCTCAGCATGTTAGCCTTCTCCCCACCCCAGCACCTGAGTGGGCTAGCCATCCACCTACAGGCCTCCAGCCTGTTAGTTGGAAGCCTGCTTCTCTGCCTGCCAGTTTCCTGCCTGATCCAGCTCCTGAGTCATTATCTGAGAGGCCTCCCAGACGCAAGTGTGGCGGTCACCAGCATCATGCCTCTCAGCTGCCCAGCGTTCCAGAGCCTCAGCTGCTCAGCGTTCCAGAGCCTCAACTGCCCAGCGTTCCAGAGCCTCAGCTGCCCAACGCCACGGAGGTTCTGTTGCCCAGCAACTCAGCCTTCAACTCCTGTCTGTCCCCTCCTGTTCTGGCTGCTGGGTCGGGGCCGCCACAGCGATCTCCTGTCCCGGTGGGGCCGCTGCAGCGATCTCCTGTTCCAGCTGGGTCGCCGCCGCCGTCCCCTCCTGTCCCAGTGGGGCTGCTGTCCCCTCCTGTTCCGGCTGGGTCACCGCCACCATCCCCTCCTGTCCCGGTTGGGTCGCAGCCATCATCTGTTCCAGCTGGGCCGCAGCAACTTCCTGTCCCGGTGAGGCCTCCGCAGCCATCTCCTGTTCCGGCTGGGTCGCCGTCACAATCACCTCCTGTCCCAGCGGGGCCACTGCAGCCATCTCCTGTTCCGGCTGGGTTGCCACCGCCGTCGCTTCCTATCCCGGTTGGGTCGTAGCCATCATCTGTTCCAGCTGGGCCACAGCCACTTCCTGTCCCGGTGAGGCCTCCGCAGCCATCTCCTGTTCCGGCTGGGTCGCCGTCACCATCACCTCCTGTCCCAGCGGGGCCACCGCAGCCATCGCCTGTTCCGGCTGGGTTGCCACCGCCGTCGCTTCCTATCCCAGTTGGGTCGCAGCCATCATCTGTTCCAGCTGGGCCGCAGCCACTTCCTGTCCCGGTGAGGCCTCCGCAGCCATCTCCTGTTCCGGCTGGGTTGCCGTCACCATCACCTCCTGTCCCAACGGGGCCACCGCAGCCATCTCCTGTTCCAGCTGGGTCATCGCCACTTCCTGTCCCGGCTGCGTCGCAGCCATCTCCTGTTCCGGCTGAGTTGCCGTCACCATCTTCTGCTCTGGCTGGGCGGCAGCCGCCACCTTCAGTCCCTGCCCCGGCTGGGCCGTCACCACGGCAGCCTCCTCCTCCAGTTCCTGCTTTGCCTTGGCCGCCGCAGCCGCCTCCTCCAGTTCCTGCTTTGCCTGGGCCGCCGCTGCCGCAGCTGCCTCCTCCAGTTCCTGTTTCAGCTGGGCCACCGCTGCCTCCTCCAGTTCCTGCTTTGTCTGGGCTGCCGCCGCCTCCAGTTCCTGCTCCGGCTGGGCTGCTGCTGCCGCAGCCATCACCAGTTCCTGCTCTGGCTGGGCCACCGCCGCAGCCTTCGCCCCAGCCATCGCCCCAGCCATCGCCTCCAGTTCCTGCTCTGGCTTGGGCCGCCGCAGCCATCACCTGGCTGGACCACCGTCAGAGTTGTCACCAGATACTCCATTGTCTCAATGCTGGCCTCCTTTGGGGTTCTGCCTTCGTCTTCGCCAGCGGCACCGGCTGCTTGCTCGTCCGCCCGAGGGGTCTCGTCTTTGCCAGCGGCGCCGGCCACCTACTCGTCCACCCGAGGGGTCTCGTCTTCGCCTTCATCGCCCGTCTCCAGAGGGTCTTCGCCGACTTCGGATTCGTCTTCGCCGCCGGCCTCCAGAGGGGCTCTGCCTTCACCTTCACCTCCGTTGCCAGCCTCCAGGTCTCCCCTGCTCCACCTCTGCACTGCCCTTCGGGCCATCCGCCCAAGGTCCCCTGCTCCACCTCTGCCCTGCCCTCGGGCCATCCGCCCGAGGTCCCCTGCTCCGCCTCTGCCCTGCCCCCGGGCCTTTGCACCCGGTCCCTGTCCACTCCCAGGACCTGTAGACTTTTGACTTGTCTTGGCTTGACTTGGTCCTTGTTGCCAGGCATTATGCCTGTGAATTGTGACTTTTAGTTTGAATTCTTTTAGTTTAGTTTGGCTTTTGTGTCAGTGTGCTCCTGGTGTTTTGTTGCTCGTGTATTTTGGTTCTCCTTTGTATGGATTTCTTGGTTTTTACCCCTGCCTGAATTAAGGACTCCCCCTCATTATGCATGTAAGTTTTTGTTGATCTTTTGATTAATTAAATATCTTTTGAATTGCTCCCTGTCTAGTGGTCTGTGTTTGGGTCCAATCCTGAAAATTCCTGAACATTGTAACAATCAGATTGGACCACATGGAAGGCTTAGTTTGTTTATTTGAAGATATTTCATTTATTTGAATCATTCACTTAGTTATTTTGATGAGGGATTTGTTTTAAAAATCCAATTTCTATTTATTTTTTGTTAGTTAAGATAAAACATAATTTCAGTTGCACTTTTTAGAAGAGGACATATGGGTTGTTTTGCACAGTTCACTCTACCTCAGACAAAAAATAAATTAAAAGATTCTCTTTAATTTGTTAAAGATAAGAGAAAATACATGTTGCAGTTTTTATATATCTATTTATATGCATGTTTTTTAAATATACATTCATTGCATAGTTTGTGTTTTGCAGCTACACTCTATCTCAGAAATGTTGTGTTTTTTGCCTGAGAAATAATTACAGGAATATTTTTCAGTCACAATTTGTCTACAATCTCATTATGTTAAAAGAAAAAATCATATTTTGAAGCCAGTATCGGAAATCGTATCGAATTGTGAGTTGACTGTATTGTTACATCCCTTAGTGTATATTTACAAAAACAGTAAAGTTAATCAGTTTGAATATTAAATACATTGTCTGTATTGTATTATGTACATTTTATGTATATTTTAGACAACATCAAAACTCTTTTTTGGAATTGGGGTTGTGAAAACAACTTACTGCTGAACTAAGAGTGAATTTTAGGTTGTAAAGCTAGGAAGCCTTTAAAAGTGTGCTGGAGAAAAGGCATTAAAAACTTTACATTAAATAAGTAGTGGTACAATCTTTTTTGAATTTGAATGTAAGACAGAGCCATGAGGGTCACCCGACACCTGTTTAAAGTTAGGCTCCTGCAGGATGGCTGCAGGTGATTAGTGGGAGAAAACGCAAAGTGCCAAAGCAGAGATCCAGATGTTGCAATAGCTTCAATTACTCTTTCTGTGTCTTTAAACACATAGAAAGAACTTGTTTCTGACAATATCACACTACACATCTAGACAGATCACCTTACACAACATTCAAAAATATCCTCAGATGTTCTCTATGATGTTGCCAACATCTCTTCTTCCTGCATATTCATCTCTCTTCTTCCTTTTGTGCAGATGTTTTTTATTGCATGTCTCATCTATGGTTACAGTGGGAAGTGGGAATGGAAGAACAGATTTACAGATTTATCAAAGTCTTTGAGAGTCTAATCTATTTTATTTTCAGACATTAGCCAACATTATCAGTGGTGTACTCTGCTGAAAAAAGAGCTACTGTTGTGAGAGCAGAGCCAGGCTGCATCCCAAAGTTAGCTCAGTGACCCATTAATCTGAATGTGAGAAATCCAATCCAATCCAACTTTATTTGTAAAGCACTTTAAAACAACCACAGTGGACCAAAGTGCTGTACAGAAATAAAATACAAGAACAATAGATTAAAAGACATAAAACAGCTATACAATTTAAAGCAAAAACAAAAATCAATAAATATAAATAAAATAGGCAATAAAAAAAAAAAAATCACAATACATTCAACATCTCACATGGTGTTAAAAGCCACGGAGAAAAGATGGGTTTTAAGATGGGATTTAAAAACACACAGAGAGAAGGCCTGTCTGATGTGGAGATGCAGATGAAGTGAGGCTAAAATGGGGGTAACGTGCTTGTGTTTACGTGTGCCAGTTAAAAGATGTGCAGCAGCATTTTGCACCATCTGAAGACGGGCGACAGAGGACCCACTAACCCCCACATAAAGTGCGTTACAGTAGTCGAGCCTAGTGGTCACAAAGGCGTGGCTTACCATTTCAAAGTGCTGCCTTAAAAGAATAGGTTTAATTTTGGCGAGCTGCCTCAATTGGAAGAAGCTCGATTTAACGACTGAACTGATCTGACGTCGAGCTTGAGATCAACATCCACTTTAACCCCAAGATTTGTGACGGCTGGCTTTATGATCTGGGCCAAGGAACCCAGATCTACAAGGGGGGCCCCAGTGGTGCCACCAAAAACCATCACCTCTGTCTTTTTCTCATTAAAGTTTAAAAAGTTTATAGCCATCCAGGCCTTTATGTCATCAAGACACCTGAGTAGTGGTTTGACAGAATATGCATCTTTCTTTTTGAGAGGGACATAAATCTGACTGTCATTTGTATAACAGTGGAAAGAGATACCATGCTTCCTCAGTATAGAACCAAGTGGGAGCAAGCAGAGAGAGAGAGAAGAGAAGAGAAGAAAACTGAGCCCTGTGGGACCCCACATGAGAGACGACCAGAGTACACAGAGTCACCAAGGCTGACACAAAAAGTTTGATCAGCCAAGTATGACCTGAACCATTCCAGTGCTACGCCCCTGATACCCACCCACTGTTTCAAACCAGAGATTAAAAGTTCATGGTCCACTGTGTCAAATGCAGCAGTTAAATCTAAAAGCACAAGAATAACACAGTCACCAGAGTAGCTAAAAAGATATCATTAAAAACTCTTAAAAGAGCTGATTCGGTGCTGTGCAAGGTTTTAAAACCAGATTGGAAGACCTCAAGAAATTGTGCTCTTCCAGAAAAACCATTAATTGGCTGCAAACTATCTTCTTGAGGATTTTTGAGATAAAAGGCAATTTAGAGATAGGCCTGTAATTTGAAAGAACAGCAGTATCTATTTAGTATCTAGTCCTGTGTCTGATGACTGCATGCACATTCACACACACAAGTACACACAGAAACACTAAACTCTTCATACAAATACTCAATATGAATATGAGAGATAAATACTTTCAACAATGTTAAGAGGAGATCGTACCACAATATAAAGTTAATCTAACAAAATCATCCTAACAGGGATCTAAATAGCTGTGTGAAGTAGTGATTCCAGTCATAAATGCTCACATCCAAAACAGATCAAATGGCATCCTGTCAGTTGTCACTGTTCACTGTACACAACATAACCCACGCTGATAAAATATAGTACTACAAATTTTCAGATTTCTTATGAATAACAACTGAACTACTTAAGGCAGAGGTGTCAAACATATGGCCCAAAGGATGACTTTGCAAAGTGTGAAAATTACAGAGAAGACATTAATTTTAGGTAGGTTTAGTAATTCGAGTAATTTGATTAGTGTACAGCACACTGTGTTTGGCATGTGGGGGTTATGAAAGACCAGAGTATTGATGAGTGCTGACATTTAAATTGTGATGTCATTTATTATCACACGGCTGCAGCATCTCTCCTCTCTGCATCAGTGCAGCTCCTCCATACACACACGTACAGTACAGACACACAGAGGAGGTCAGTGTGATTCTCTGACCCTGTCTGTATCTGATCTGTTGACTTTCTTCATCAGCAGGATGTTTTATAAAGACAAAAAGACTAAACCTAACTCGCATTCTGGGTTTTTCCCTACATATTAATCCACCCGTGATTCAGTTTTCACAGCAGCAGAGAAGCTGCGTGTGGAGGAGACTGTTGTTAATGACACAGTTTATTACAACAGAAACTAACGTGATGGTTAATGACATCGACACCAACCAGATGCACTTATAAAATTTAACAACTGTATAAGGAGGCCTATACGTAAAACAGGAGAGTCTGTGTTTCTCTGTGAGAAACTTTCAGACCTTCTCACAGCAGAGTGAACAGGTGAGGGAGGGGAGGAGGGCAGACTGATCACACATCAATCAATCAATCACCTCTCGGACTGATTAAAAAAATAAAAATGCCAAAATTGGTGACAAACCAAACCTGGGTGTTCACACAAATAAAGCCTTTGTGTGAAACACTGCAGAGTGTAACATCATGCTGTTTACAAACAGTCTGCTGTTTGTAGTTTGACAGAGAGACAGAGAGGGTCGTGTCTAGAAGGGAACCCTAGACCCGCGAAAGATCGCACGAATTTGATTATTTTAGTAGAAATAACGGACACAAATCTCGCGAGACTTGCGCAAATAAAGAGTTACCTTCTAGACACGAAAAAGGTGCACAGCTCAAAAAACAGAAATTCATGTCGTGGTGCCGATGTTTTTAATGTGGCGGGCCGCCATAAATAAAACACTATTCACTGATCCACAGAGAGTCACTGAAACACTGATCACTGACCTGCTGTGATGGAAAAAATACTCACATTCTTTATTTAAGTAAAAACACTAATACCACAATGTAAAAATACTTAATTACAATTTAAAAATCTTGTATGTTATTGTTTCCATCTTTGAAAAATCAACATTTTATTGCTTTTGTTGTACTTTAATGGTATTCTTATTGTTATTTTTTGATGACTAAATACAGACCTGCAAACTCATAAGAGGAGAAAAAGGTGGCATGTTGGTAAACCAGTCCCCTGTCCTCTCTGGGTCTGGGAGCATCTGTCCTGCTCCAGAAGAAAAATGTTGTGATTTTAACATGTTAACAAAAGTGTTTCAGTTAAAAGAGTTAGTTCCATCTTCTGTTTGTGGTTTCTGCAGACATTACTACCTTTACTTTTACCTTTGTACTTAAAAAAAAAGTAAAGTAAAAACAGTAAGAGTAAATCTACAGTAAAAGTAATGTTACTTTACTGAGTATTTTTACTTTAGCAATTTAACAATTTACCATTGTTCTTAAATAAAGCAAAAGTAATGTAATAGAAAAACAGAACGTGCAGAAGACGCAATATTTCTTATCTGATTACTCGATTAATCACCAGAATAATCGATAGATTATGCTTTAATTTTACTGGTCTGGCCCACTTGAGATCAAATTGGGCTGTATGTGGCCCCTGAACCAAAATGAGTTTGACACCCCTGACTTAAGGCTCGGTTGTGTACTACAGCCAACCTGTAACTGACAGCTGAAATGCACTGGGGGTACACAACTTTCAACACCAATTGTAAAACAAAAAGCCCCACCAAGCTGGAATGTTTTGTTGTGAACTGCAACTGAGCTGAGCTGCGTATGGTGGATAATCGCAACACTGTAAAACATTTTACAGTATTGTAAAGAATGAAAGTAACACTCATAGCAACCAACACAGCAGACAAACATTTTTTCTGTATTTTATCATTAGTTTCATGTCTGAAAAGGGCAGTGCTGAAAAAAGAACCAAAGTGGAAATCTGATAAAGAACTATCTATATTCAACAGAAAGCATCAGACTGAACAGCTACCAGGCTAAAAACAAGTCTTGCAAGCTAACAGCACTAGAGACAGTCAACACCCAGCTTCTGGCAGACAAAAACCACATAGAAACTAGAAGCAGTCACTCAATAGAGTGCAGATCCCCACCGGGCAACATATAGTGAAGCACCTACTGCAATGTCACCACAACTACCACATGCAACCAGCAGACATTTGCAAAATTCTGCCAGTATTTACATGACCCCCATATATGTTGTCCCTTGCTGAAACAAGATTTAAACTGAAGCCATTGTTGATCACTTGCGCCCCCTAGTGGCTGGTTAAGAAGAGTGAGAAGTCAGCTGTCAGTGGTCGTACAAAACAGAATTACTGCCTCACAGTTGTGTCTCCACCAACCACTCAAGACTTTGAAGGTATTGAATATGGAACTCAACACTACATTGACATGAAACTTTGAAAGAATTTCATAAAGGCTATTAAGTGTATTTTTTGGTAAAATGGAAGTTCTCACTATAAATGTGTGATTCCTGTGACTAATTTCCAGAGAGAAACATGGTGTCTTCACTGATTTTACGGTGGAGGACAGAGGACTGATAAAGATCTGATCATTATGATGTCACAGTGAACCTTTTGGATCGAAAATATCATCACCTCATAATTTTATCCTATTAAATATCTATGTGTAATTCTGACACATAATTATTGTATGAATTCTTGAGCTATGGCCAAAAATGTGTTTCGTGAGGTCACCCTGACCTTTGACCTTTGATCACCAAAATATAATCATTGCATCCTTAAGTCAAAGTTTGAAGAAATTCCGTCAAGGCGTTCTTGAGATATCATGTTCATAAGAATAGGATGATCTGAAAACAATGCTACAACTGTTGGCAGTGCTCTCTTGCTTAGAGAGGCGACACACTAATTGAAACAGATGAACAAGCCACTACTGCACATGCTGGCAACACAATATCTATATATAAGACAGCTCCTTATTATAAATTGTATAAACTGAAAATCAGAGAAGTAGATATCCAGAATGAAGCACAAACCTTTGTAGTAAAAGAGACATCTGTCAGTGAGGACGAACCACCTCTTGTTCCACTGCTTCACTCCACTGCTGGCCTGTAGGAACATACGTCACACCCACACACTCATTATTCATCATCATCATCATCATCATCATCATCATCATCATCATCATCATCATCATCATCATCATCATAACATCATGATTAATAATCCTATTAAAAAGTATAGTCTGTGCAGACAAAGGCCAGAGAACTCCATAATATCATATAAAAACTATATCAAACAAAGAAAAGTGCCTTACTGCTGCAGTGGGAGACCAGTGTTGCAGGATGAATTCATTGTTGGTTTTGGTCTCTTCGAGGATTTCTTATTTAACCTTTAAATAGGGCCAAAACTGCTGGCAAGAGACAGGATGCAAATTTGGGCCAATGCATTTTCACTACCCCAGCCTCCACACAGTTTTTGTCATGCAAAATGAAGGTCACTCTACTTCCTGTTTCAGAACTGAACATTTATATTGGATGTAATTGTTGCTGAAAGCCAAATGATATGATGATCTGATGTAGGCAGACTGTTAAACACAATCCCACAGATAAGAAACATACTATATGGCCTAAACAAACTGATGAAACTGGCGATTCATGTTTGTGAAGAAGGCACTCCATATTTTTAGATCTAATCCCAGTTGAGTACAAGAAAAAAATAACATCAAGCAATTATTATGTAATCGCAGAATTGCAAATCCAACCACATGATGATGATGATGATGATGGTGATAATAATAATAATAATAATGATCATGATGACTATTATTATTATTACTGTTATTGTTATTATTATTATTATTATTATTATTGTTGTTATTGTTGTTATTATCATCATCATCATCATCATCATCATCATCATCATCATCACATCATCATCATCGTCATTATTATTATTATTATTATTATTATTATTATTATTATTATTATCATTATTATTATTAGGACAGTAGATGGGTATGATGTGATCCCTTTTTTAAAACTGTCTGGACATGTTAACAAACAGGTAATATATATGTGTTGGTAATTTGCCCTCAGGAAAGCACATAACGATTTTTATTGTTCTCAGTTGTATTTATGTTTTATGGCTCTATTTGATCAAAAAGGTGACAACTTTTTTTTGAAATACCACACAACCTTAAACCTCTAACTCCATTGCATGTTCATTTACTCTAATGACCACTAGAGGAAGTCATCCCTCTAATGAGTTGGCAGGGCAACCTTGTTTCCTTCGAATTATTAGAATACAACTCTGGACGGGTGTACAAAATGTTTGCTAAATTATGTGATTGTGCTTCAAATCTGCTTCAAAGCTTCAAAATGTCTTGGCCTCTGAATTCCCATTGTTACTAAGTAATTTAGAATTGCACTTCTGTAAAGCCAGGCCCAGTTCCACAAGGATGCAAAAGCATGCACTGTACCCTCGGTTTAATATTTTGTACCCTCAGTTGAAATTTGAATAATAAATGGCAAGCACAAGGTGGTAGGTCACACATCCATGATGTCTGCAGCTGTCCATCTCCGTTTGGGAATGTATTCAGTATGCACAGACTGTCTCCATGTGCATCCTCTATTTTCACTCACATATGTGAAGCAATACAACATGCAAGAGGCTGCTCGAAAGGTAAATATAGATCAGTAGGTTTGGTGATTACTAAATACTCCACCAGTCACCAGCTGTGCCAATGAACCACAACTAAATGTTATAATGACAGCTCAGCAAAGTTTTACCTCAGGGACATGTATGGATGGTTCAAAGAGTCATGACATGAACACATCACCAAAATCTGCACCAAAGACACATGGAGTATTAGGTAGTTGTGGTAGAAATAAAAAAGACAAAAACTGAAGAAAAATTGAAGTGACTGGTGGCTCCTGGCTGATGACTTGCAGCCAGCACAATGGCACCATCTGAGGTGCATCAGGTAGAAATGCCCAGCAGGCAGACCTGCCTGTGTTTACAACTAGTGATGATTATACTAGACCAATGCTTTCTGAGCAGTAATTCTAATCTACTCACCTTGTACATGCTTGCATAATTTAGTAACTAATGTTACACACAGTGTTTGTGACGTGTTCCAAGGATGAGCTGCATGTGTTTTTTTTACATGTGTTTTGCTAAAAAGAAAGTTAGAGAGGCTATGATAAGCCATGGTAACCAGACATGTCCATCATAAAAAAGCAGAATATAAAGTTATAACTGAACAGTCTGATGTGTGTAAAGGTCCATATGAATATACTGTAGCAGCCTGGTGTTGTTTTCAGCTAATTTTAATGAAGATAAATACAGTGAGCGGCTGTGTGTAATGGTGCTGCACTCTTGGTACTGTTCTGACTCATAAAGCTAACTGCTGCTGGACACTATTCGCTCACTGCTGTTTACAACTTTTCCCTGTGGGACCACACTCAGACCATAGCACCTACTATTTTTCATTGCTGTTGCCGGCCCGCACAGCAGATACTAGTGCATCCCCACTAATTTCAGATGCACCCCCAGTCATTTTGTTTTGAAACCAGGCTTGCACAAAGCTGGGGGACTCACAAGAGACAGATAAAAAAGAATGGTGGAAATCAAAGCAACACAGAGCTACAGACTACAGGCTGAGCAGTCTAAACACGATTAGTGGACTGATGCAAAATCAGCATGGTTCTTCTTTAATACTGAGAAGATAGATATTTTTTACCTGCTTATACAGCCATCCCTGTTTGGTCACTTCTGCTTTGGGATTCCTGCGCATAGAGTTGGAGCGCTTCCCAAACGTAGCCGCCTTTCTTTGAGTACGAGATGTCTGCAGAAAAGATATGGAAGAAGATGAGGAAGAGGTATATAAGGAAGAGCTATATAACACTGATCAAATTCTAGGCAATTTTTACTGTAACAGTGAGGTATAAAATATGGACAGTTTCAGTGGGTAAGTACACAGTGTGTCTTCATCCAGACTGCATGTGCAGATGTGTGAACAAATAAGTCATGTCACTGCTATGCAGACAACATCAGACATCAGTGAATCTTCAGGTGTCCAGGGTTTCCAATGTGTTTCCAATGTGTTGCCCTTTGCTGCATGTCTCCCTTACTCTATCTCCCCTTTACTGAGTGTGCGAGATTGTGTGTGTGCTTACACGGGTATAAGGCTGGACTTCTGGAGACAGGTCTGACACCATACTGGCACTTTTAGAGTGAGTGATCTTCTCAGCTGCAGTATTCACCTTTCCATTCATATCCAAATTACAGTGCCTGGAAAGAAGAGCATGAGCTTCTATTAGTGCATAAGTGCAATTGCACTCCTACCCCTTGTTGTCTTTTAGCTTGCCAAGAGAAGTGCGTGATTGCTAAAAAAAAATGACCATGCTAAATGACAAATATTACAAATCTGCCATGTCACATCAATGGCAGTTAGTCAGTAAGATGGGGAGATGGTCTATTAACTCAGCCTAAATGGGTTTATTTTTCATTTAGAAAGTTTCAACATGTGTATATGTTTTCAATAATGTGTCAGTATAGTATAATATGATGCAGTATGTGCAGTTAAAGTGGTCAGGAACATTGATTTATGCACAAAGGAACTCTTCCTTGAATTAATTGATAATTCCTGGGTTAGGTTGCAATGTTTTTTTAAAAAATGGGTCCCCAGAAAAAAAGTTTGGGAAATACTGGTCTATAGAGACCCTCTTCACTAGACAGAAAAAACACAGATGTTTACATTTACCTCAAAAAGGACTTCTAGTGGTTATAAAGTATTATTTGCTGTCAGACATAAAGGTGGAAGGAGTTTGATGTTACAGTGAGTGACTTTGATGCAAGTGATGATGATGAAGTCTCCTCAGGAGTGTCCTTCCAGAGGACATCTTGCATATGTACCATGGATGTCTCTGTATGGGTGTGGGCTCTATCTTATGCCCAGTACAAAGCACAACTGTCATTGCTAATTTCCACCCTACAAAGTTGTCATTTTCACACCAGCGCTGTAATGTACTTGCACTTATCTGTGCACCAATGTGTGAGTTGGCTTTAAAATGAGGTGTGGTCAGGTGCATTGTTGGTGCACTGCTATCTTGAGGCAGCAGAAAGTGCTTACACCATTGATCAACAAAAACCTGATCGACAGTCAATGGCACAATATTTTCCTGTTTTTTGAAAGTCGCATTATCCAAACAGGAAGATGTGTCTACATACACCGATCAGGCCTAACATTATGACCACTGACAGGTGAAATGAATAACACAGATTATCTCTTCATCATGGCACCTGTTAGTGGGTGGGATATATCAGGCAGCAAGTGAACATTTTGTCCTCAGAGTTGATGTGTTAGAAGCAGTAAAAATAGGCAAGCCTAAGGGATTGAGCGAGTTTGACAAGGGCCAAATTGTGATAGCTAGACAACTGGGTCAGAGCATCTCCAAAACTGCAGCTCTTGTGGGGTGTTCCTGGTCTGCAGTGGTCATTATCTATCAAAAGTGGTCTAAAGAAGGAACAGTGGTGAACCGGCAACAGGGTCATTAGCAGCCAAGGCTCATTGATACACATGGGGAGTGAAGGCTGACCCGTGTGGTCCAATCCAACAAACAAGCTACTATTGTTCAAATTGCTGAAGAAGTTAATGCTAGTTCTGATAGAAAGGTGTCAGAATACACAGTGCATCACAGTTTGTTGTGTATGGGGCTGCATAGCCGCAGACCAGTCAGGGTGCCCATGCTGACCCCTGTGCCCCTGTGTGAAAGTGCCAACAATGGGCACGTGAGCATCAGAAATGGACCATGGAGCAATGGAAGAAGGTGGCCTGGTCTGATGAATCATGTTTTCTTTTACATCACATGGATGGCCGGGTGCGTGTGCATCGCTTACCCGGGGAACACATGGCACCAGGATGCACTATGGTAAAAAGGCAAGCCAGCGGAGCAGTGTGATGCTTTGGACAATGTTCTGCTGGGAAACCTTGGGTCCTGCCATCCATGTAGATGTTACTTTGACACGTAACACCTACCTAAGCACTGTTACAGACCATGTACAGCCTTTCATGGAAATGATATTCCCTGATGGCTGTGGCCTCTTTCAGCAGGATAATGCACCGTGCCACAAAGCAAAAATGGCTCAGGAATGGTTTGAGGAGCACAACAATGAGTTTGAGGTGTTGACTTGGCCTCCAAATTCCCCAGATTTCAATCCAACTGAGCATCTGTGGGATGTGCTAGACAAACAAGTCTGATCCATGGAGGCACCACCTCGCAAATTACAGGACTTAAAGGATCTGCTGCTAACATCTTGCTGCCAGATACCACAGCACACCTTCAGGGGTCTAGTGGAGTCCATGCCTGGACGGGTCAGGGCAAAAGGGGGACCAACACAATATTAGGCAGGTTTTGTGTTGTCTGTGTTTTGTCTGATGATTTTGAGTTATTTGTGTTTGATTTATTTACTTAACTTTGTCAAGCACTTTGAACATCAGGACTTTTTAAGTTTATTTTTTAAGTAATTGATGTTATAACAGTTCCTTGTTGAGGGTGCTGTGATTTAAATAAAGAAAAACATTTATCTGCTTCTTCAATCCTGTTTACAATCATTAACATAATATGGTAAGGCATTAAACGTGTCAGGCAAAAGAAATAATGCCTAAAATGCATCACAACATTTGTACACTGGTTCCCCACCTCATGCAGCTGGTGCCCTTTTTATTTTTTCACCCCTGCCCCCAGCCCGTATCCAGCCAATAATGTAAAGGAGAATTACCGCCTTGCAGCCGTATGCCACCAACTAGTCAAGTTTCCATTTACATCCATGTCTGACTCATATAGTGAAGACTTTGAAGGAAATGAATATAAAATTCTGTTAACTTACTGCAGATAGGAGTGTATTGGTGTAGACTCTTCCAGCTGGATCTGGCTCACTGCTGGTCCAGCTGGTCCACTGGGGTCATGTTGACTGGGAACAGACAAAGGTAAATACAACACGATAACTCAACAATGCGTCACAGGTGTCAATCAAATCTCTTCATTGTTCACGTGGGATCATCAACAAGGGTGAAGTTAATTACAACTTGGGTTTTAAGTTCACAGCTTCATACATCACTTCTATAAGTTATCAATCAGTAGGAAGGGCATGGACATGTTTTTGTGTTATGTTCCTATTATTATGATCGGAATGATGAACAAAAACAAGTGCATAGTAAACTGGAACTATATCTTGGTAGTGTACAACAAAACAAAGTGCATTTTGAGCTGGACAGCAATGCTGAAGAGAGGGACATCAAGCTGTGCCTACTGACACTGTGACCCGACCCCTGACAAACAGAAGAAAATGGAAGGATGGAAGGACAACTGTTGTATATAGCTTCCCAAACAAGACCGGTAATACAACAATTACTTATTTTATCACCCCAGCCGCTTTCACTTTCTGGAGTATACAACATGTCATCAGTCACAAACTACATGATCGATAAATATCCATATCTACTAAGGATGTTCCTGTCCTAATGTCCCTAATTTTTTAATCCTTAAAAAAAGGATTCAATTTACCAATCCATTCTTACACCAATTTTCCTTATGAAACAAGAAAAATATAACCGTACACCTTCTGAATCCCATCTTCTGCCTTTTTATTAAACTAAGATGAAATTAATTGGCTTTGTTAAAGGGATAGTTCACCCAAAAATGAAAATTCAATCATTATTTATTCACCCTCTTGCCATTTGAGGGTCAAGTTTAGTTTTTTAGCCCACAAAACACTGTTGGAATTTCACAGGAAAAGCGCTGCAGCAGAATCTCCCAAACAATGGAAGTGAATGCTGACCATTCTCTCACTAAAAACATAAAACACCTCCATATTGCTCGTCTGGTAAAGTCCAAGTCTCCTAAAGTCCCAACATTTACACCATGTTTGTAGCCTGAATCTTCACTGTAGACCTTCAGCTTGGAGCCACATTCATGTTCATACGCACACTGTGTGAACTGGGTGTGTGTGGTGTGACAGTGTGCAAACGGCATGTCAGGACTTTAGGAGACTTGGTTAGTGCCAAGTTTTTTTATTTTTTATTTTTTTATGTTTTTTTTCCAGTTATGCTTTACAATTGAAAAATGGTCCCCATTCACTTACGCTGTTTGGGAGATTCTGCAACACTGTTGTCCTGTGAAAGTCCACCAGTGTTTTGTGGACTAACAAAATAAACCCAATCCTCAATAGGCATGAGGGTGAGTAGATAATAGGGGTGGTTAATCTGTCTGATTTCCCAATCCGATTCGATTACAATTATTGAGGTCCCGATTCGATTACAAACCGATTTTTGATTATTAACAATTCTTGATTAGCGATTATTGATTTTCGATTTGACAACAGTAACCCAAAATACACCACAAAGTTATTGCACCATTAAAAAAAAACAGTTGCTGAATTAATTAATTGAATTGAGTAACAACTCAAAGCACTTCCTGTGTAGTGCAAAAAAGAAAAAAGTGGTGGCATTAGGGTTAAATTATTTTAAAAATGCACTTGTCTTTGATCTTTGTCTGTCTGTAATTATCACCATAGTTATGTAATGTAATAATAATGATAATAGTAATGATAATGGTAATAATATTAAAAACTTCAAACTTATACAGTGCTGTACTATGTATATACTATACATATATTAGATCATTATACACTGTACAGTATAATACACAACTACGCTCTGTAGTCTGGTTCAATGTCCCGCCTACAGCACAGCACATCTGATTGGTTAGAAGTCATGATCAATCAGCAGACACACTGTGTCACAGACAGGGCGAGACAGAGCTGCACCGGTGAGCAGAGAGGAGCTGTGTAGAAGTTAAGACAGCTGATATCAAAGTTTCAATAAACATTACAGTTTTATGATCTTTCTTTGGTGATAGCATAGTTACATCAGTGAAAAAAGTTATGGTCTGGATTTCACTCAAGGTGATGTGACGGCTTTTAAATCAGTCGCTCTTCACAGAGATGAGCTGCACACAGCAGATGGGTATTATAACTTATATATAAGTTATACAAAATATATAACTTATACAAAATTAACAGTGACAGTAAAACTATGATGCTCACATGTGGTCCGCGGATCACATGCATGCCGAACCACACAGGGCGATCCGTACAGGACACGGATCAACTGCGATCCGTTGCAACCCTAGTTGGTTGCGCGCTGGTTGCTCATTGCTGGTTGATCCTCGTCCATTTTACACACCTGCTCATACGGCTCACTCGCTCTGGCCGCTGCACGCACTTGCGAATTGGAACTGGGCATGCTCGCGTGACATTCAACTTCCGTTGACCGCGGGATAACATTTTTTCTAAATAAAATAATGCAAAAAATAATCAGTTTTTGAAAATTTAATAATCAATTCATACTCGTCCATAAAATAATCACAATTAATTAATAATCGATTTTTTTCACCACCCCTAGTAGATAATGACTCAATTTTCGTTCGGTGAAATATCCCTTTAACTTTTCATAAAACTCGCATCAGAGTCCCATGGACTCAACTTAACAGACTATGGATCTCTTCTGAAAAATATTCTGTGGTGAAGTGAAGTCATATGGAACACATTATCATTGATGTTGTCATCGCCAAATGACGAGACTCCAAAAGTTATAGTATACAATTGTTGTGAAGATCCTTTTCTGTTTTGACTGTTAAGAGCAGGGGTGTCAAACATACGGCCCGCAGGCCAAAACCGGCCCACCAGAGGGTCCAGTCTGGCCCGCGGGATGACTTTTCAAAGTGTGAAAATTACAGAGAAGACATTAATTTTAGGGTTGAAACGATTCCTAGAGTAATTCGAGTAATTTGATTACTAAAATATGTTTAAACCTTTACAACTGTACAGCACACTGTGCTGTACAGTTGCTGTGTTTCATGTGTGGGGGTTATTAAAGACCAGAGTATTGAGGGGTGCTGACATTTAAACACCATACACACACGTACAGTACAGACACACAGAGGAGGTCAGTGTGATTCTCTGACCCTGTCTGTATCTGATCTGTTGACTTTCTTCATCAGCAGGATGTTTTATAAAGACAAAAAGACAAAAAGACAAAACTCGCATTCTGTGTTTTTCCCTACATATTAATCCACCCGCGATTCAGTTTTCACAGCAGCAGAGAAGCTGTATGTGGAGGAGACTGTTGTTAATGACACTTTATTACAACAGTTGAAACTAACTGTAGTGTTAGGTGATACATCCAGGTAGGAACCTTGTGTGAGAGGCACCTATCCACCTGGAAGTGGCTGTCATTGTCCCTATATTGAGTCTCCATATATTACTCTACCGTAGATAAGAGTAACAAGACATGGTGTCAGAAGAAAGCACAAATACTAACAGCTAAAAGTTAGTGTGTATGTGCCCGGACAACGCAAAGTTTATGTGTGTGTTTTTTTTTCTACCAAGTAGTAGCTACATTGCTAGCAAGAGCTACCAAGCCCGCAAAGCAGCAAAATGAACCAGTTTCAAGTCTCCCCATCAGAGAAGTTCACCTTCAAGGCAGACAACTGGCCAAAGTGGATAAAGTGCTTCGACAGATATCGTGTCGCGTCTGGATTGGAGACACAAGCGGACGAAAATCAAGTGAATGCACTTATCTACACCATGGGAGAGGAAGCAGAGGATATATTAGTTTCTTTGCACCTAAGCCCAGAGGAAACGAGTGAGTACGACACAGTTAAAAGAAAGTTGGATGCTCACTTCGTGGTCCGCAGAAACATCATCTTCGAGAGAGCAAAGTTTAATGTGCGGCAGCAAGAAATGGGAGAGTCGGCTGACAGCTTCCACACAGCCCTGCACTGTCTCGCGGAGCACTGTGGAGAGAGACAAACGTATATCAGAACAATTACAAATGGACTCTGACCTGACGCTAGAGAAAGCGGTTAACCAAGCTCGACAAAGCAAGCAAGTTAAAAGGCAACAAGAAATGCTAAAGGCTAACTTTAAGGCAGACATTTCCCACACACAACTGGATAGCGTGCACACGTGGCAGTACGGACACGCGCGACAACATGGAGGCGGCCGGTCACAACAAACCAAGTCGCATGATGGACACAGTGAAGCAAGCACCGCAGGACAGATCAACACAATGCAAAAGATGCGGAGACACAAAAGGGCATAGCCTGCAGCAGTGTCCAACGAGAGAAGCAGTGTGTAGGCATTGCAGAAAAAAGGGGCATTATGCGAGAGTGTGGAGAACAAAAAAACTGTATGAAGTGAACATCGCTACTGTGGCAGAGGATTCTGACGAAAAAGTCGTATTCCTGGGCTCATTGTCAGCAGACGAAAAGGCCAGTCCATGGGATGACAGTTGTCAGTATGGACAACCATAACACAGCGTTTAAAATTGACACCGGAGCAGACGTCACCGCAGTCCCAGAAAGACTGTACATCCAGGGCCAGTTCAGCAGTCTGGTGAAGTCTACAAAGGTTCTGCTGGGACCAGGAGGGACACGTTTGAAGGTAAAAGGCATGTTCACAGCCACCCTCAGTAAGAATAATAGGAGCACCAAAGGAGGACATTTATGTTGTGAAAGGGCTGAGCACGCCACTGCTGGGTGGAATGGCTGCCATGGCACTGCAGCTGGTTGCCAGGGTGGAGAACATCAGCCTAGACTCCAAAGAGACTGTAAAAAAGGAGTTCTCTGCACTTTTCCATGGACTGGGGAAAATGGAGGGCGAGTACAACATTTTATTGAAGCCTGGGGCGCAGCCTTTCTCCATCTCAACACCCAGACGCATCTCCCTCCCTCTCCTCCTGAAGATGAAAGAGGAGCTGGATCGTATGGAGCAGCAGGGAGTCATCTCCAAGGTAAAAGAGCCGACGGAGTGGTGTGCACCCATGGTGGTGGTGCCCAAGCACACAGGCACGGGCACCAATCTCACTGAGCTGAATAAATCAGTGATGAGAGAGAAAGATCCACTCCCCTCAGTTGAACACACCTTGGGACAGCTTGCTGGAGCCAAAGTGTTTTCAAAGTTGGATGCCAACGCTGGATTTTGGCAGATTCCCCTGTCCAAGGAGTCTTCTTTGCTAACTACCTTCATAACCCCGTTCAGACGGTACTGTTACAACTGTCTGTGTTTTGGAATCTCATCAGCCCCAGAACACTTCCAGAAACGCATGTCATGCATCCTGGAGGGACTGGAAGGTGTTCTGTGTCAGATGGACGATGTGCTCATTTGGGGAACCACACAGAATGAGCATGACGAGAGATTAAGGAAGGCCTTGTCACGTCTGCAGGAGGCAAGAGTCACACTCAACGACAAGTGTGAGTTCTCAAAGAGCAAGATCAAGTTCCTGGGACAGGTCATTGAGGCACCTTGCGTCAGTGCAGACCCTGATAAAGTGAGTGCTGTCAAAGCCATGAAGGAGCCGAGCAACATCAGTGAGGTGAGACGCTTTCTGGGGATGATGAACCATCTCGGAAAGTTCCTGCCTCACTTGGCGGAGAAAACACGCTCCCTCAGAGACCTATTGCGAAAGTCAAATATGTGGGTCTGGGGGCCGCAACAGCAACAGGCCTTCGATAGGATCAAAGCAGAACTGATGACACCCCCAGGGCTGGCTCTATATGACGCAAATGCTGACACACTTGTCTCTGCGGATTCGTCCTCGTACAGGATGGGTGCCATACTTCTCCAACGACATGCAGAGGCAGGATGGAAACTGGTGGCATATGCTTCAAGAGCCCTCAGCAACACCGAACAGTGTTATGCACAGATCGAGAAGGAGGCACTGGCCTCAACATGGGCCTGTGAGAGGTTTGCTGAGTTTCTCGTCGGGAAAAGCTTCCACATTGAGACCGACCACAAGCCTCTCATTCCCCTGCTGGGCTCAAAGAGCTTGGACGAACTGCCACCGCGCATTCAACACCTGCGTATGAGACTAATGAGGTTCTCTTACACCATCTCACATGTGGCTGGCAAAGAGATCGCAATGGCAGATGTGCTATCCAGAGGTCCGGTCAGCAGCAGACCAGAAGGACTGCAAGAGGAGGAAATCAACCTGTATGTGGATTCCGTCATCACAAGCCTGCAGAACAGAAAAGAGGCTCAGGGAAATCCAGACACACCAGGACAATGACACCATTCTCCAGCAGCTGAAAAAGTTCTGTGTAGAGGGATGGCCAGATAAATTCTCAACTGACAGAGCGTTTCAGCTTTACCTGCCATTCTCAGGTGAGCTCACAATTCAGAGTGGTCTACTTCTTTATGGCAGCAGAATAGTGATTCCAACATCACTCAGAGCAGACATGTTGTCCAAGCTGCACGAGGGCCACCTGGGGATAACAAAATGCAGAGAGAGGGCTAAGCAGTCGGTGTGGTGGCCGGGCCTCAGCAGAGAACTGACGAAAACAACTGAAAGCTGTGAGACGTGTGCCCAGGAGAGAACACATTTCAGAGAAACATTACTGTCTACAGAGTTCCCATCAAGGCCGTGGTCCATTGTGGGAGCAGATCTATTTCAGAGAGGAAACAAACATTACCTAGTCATTGTGGACTACTTCTCAAGGTACTTTGAAGTGGCCAACCTAACATCCACAACGTCGGAAGCAGTGATAAAGCACTTAAAGTCTATCTTCATATGTCATGGGATACCAGAGGAGGTGCACTCGGACAATGGACCACAGTTCGCATCCGAGCCCTTCAGATGTTTTGCACAGGATTGGAGCTTCAGACATGTGACATCCAGTCCCCATTTCCGACAGAGCAACGGGGAGGCTGAGAGAGCTGTAAGGACAATCAAGAGCCTTCTAAAAAAATCCAGCGATCCTTATCTCGCTCTCATGGCCTACCGCGCTGCTCCTCTAGCAAATGGATACAGTCCCACGGAGCTTCTCATGGGAAGGAGGATTAGAACAACTGTTCCCATTAACCCATCCCAGCTCAATCCAAGAGGTGCTGACATGGAAAATCTGAAAACAACGGAACAAAAATACAGACAAAAGCAACAACAAAATTAAGATCGCAGACACAGAGCACACGACATGCTGCATCTGCAACCAGGAGATCAGGTGTGGGTCAAAGATCTGCTCGAAAGAGGCATGGCAGTGTCTACAGCAGGCACACCAAGGTCCTACATCGTTGAGACACCCAGGGGCACTCTGAGATGGAACAGATACCATCTCTCGCTGACCCCTGGGGCACCAAAAACACCTTCTAACTTACCTAAGACTATTCCTGAAAACACCCCTGATGTAGTGAGTACACCTGTCACACCTGAGGTCAAGCGTGACAGCAGTCAGCAGGCTCCAGTGTGTGAGAGACATTTTCCCACCAGAGTCAGGGCGGCCCCCGCATACCTGAAAGACATTGTCTGCACGTAGAGTTAGGAGCTGAGTGAGCAATGGGGCAGAATAATCCCCACACTCAGATGGAGGGTTGGGTAGTCTACCCCATCCGTCATAGAGAGGAGGAGGAGAACAGTAAACTGCTGAAAATGCTGTTTTGGAAAGGACTGTGTTGTTGTTGTTTTGAAATGTTACTGTGTTGTCAGAAGCATACACTGAAAAATGTTTCCTTGTTTACTCAAGCATTTATGTTTAATAGAGCTAAATTGTTTACATAAGAAAGTATTTGACAGTTAAGCAAATAGTAACAGTTAGGGAAAACCATAAGTGTTTACAAGCATTGATAAGCTACAATTAGTTATTGTTATTGACATTGTTGTTGACTGTACTCAAGTTGGAACACAGTCATATATGGTACATATATGAAGAGAAGAGCCTGCAGTTGCAGTTTGTAAATGCTCTCTGTTGCTTGTTCATACATTTCCCCAGGGGAGACCCTTTACTTAGAAAGGGGGATGTAGTGTTAGGTGATATATCGAGGTAGGAACCTTGTGTGAGAGGACTGTGTTGCATGGGGGGAGGGGCATAAAAAGGCGCCTATCCACCTGGAAGCGGCTGTCATTGTCTCTGTACTGAGTCTCCATATATTACTCTACCATAGATAAGAGTAACAAGACACTAACGTGATGGTTCATCGACACCAACCAGATGCACTTATAAAATTAAACAACTGTATAAGGAGGCCTATACTTAAAACAGGAGAGTCTGTGTTTCTCTGTGCGAAACTTTCAGACCTTCTCACAGCAGAGTGAACAGTTGAGGGAGGAGAGGAGGGCAGACTGATCACTAATCAATCACGGATGCTGTCGTCCTCTTGGACTGATTAAAAAATTAAAAATGACAAAATTGGTGACAAACCAAACCTGGGTGTCCACACAAATAAAATCTTTGTGTGAAACACTGCAGAGTGTAACATCGTGCTGTTTACAGACAGTCTGCTGTCATTAGTTTGACAGAGAGACAGATAGGGTCATGTCTAGAAGGGAACCCTAGACTTGCGAAAGATCGTGAGAGTTTGATTATTTTAGTAGAAATAACGGACACAAATCTCATGAGAGTTACCTTCTAGACACAACCAAAAAAGATGCGCAGCTCAAAAAATAGAAAATCATGTCGTGGTGCTGATGTTCTTAATGTGGCGGGCCGCCATAAATAAAACACTATTCACTGATCCACAGAGTCACTGAAACACTGATCACTGACCTGCTGTGATGGAAAAATACTCAGATTCTTTATTTAAGTAAAACACTAATACCACAATGTAAAAATACCTAATTACAATTTAAAAATCTTGTATGTTATTGTTTCCATCTTTGAAAAATCAACATTTTTATTGCTGTTGTTGTAACTTTAATGGTATTCTAATTGTTATTTTTTGATGACTAAATACAGACCTGCAAACTCATAAGAGGAGAAAAAGGTGGCATGTTGGTAAACCAGTCCCCTGTCCTCTGGGGGTCTGGGAGCATCTGTCCTGCTCCAGAAGAAAAATGTTGTGATTTTAACATGTGAACAAAACATTCTGGTGACTGTTTCAGTTAAAAGAGTTAGTTCCATCTTCTGTTTGTGGTTTCTGCAGACATTACTACCTTTACTTTTACCTTTGTACTTGAAAAAAAGTAAAAAGTAAAGTAAAAACAATAAAAGTAAATCTACAGTAAAAGTAAATTTACTGAGTATTTTTACTTTACCAATTTACCAATTTACCACTGTTCTTAAATAAAGCAAAAGTAATGTAATAGAAAAAAAAATGCAGAACACGCAATATTTCTTATCTGATTACTCGATTAATCACCAGAATAATTGATAGATTATGCTTTAATTTTACTGGTCCAGCCCACTTGAGATCAAATTGGGCTGTATGTGGCCCCTGAACCAAAATGAGTTTGACACCTCTGGTTAAGAGGATTGTGAATTGTAAAACAGTGTATACTAGGCAGCAGCAGCAGAAACCAGCACTGGAGTTGACAACTGATCATTCAGCCCAATCACTGATGACATCAGGCACTCAGCTGATGCATCAACTGATCAGACCACAGCAGCACTGCAGCTGTCTGTCTGTATTAGCTCACAGTTTTAATTCCTGTTTCTCCTTCTCACACACACATACAGGCCTACACACAGATGTCTAACAGCATTTTGTATTTTGTGTGTGTGTATGTGTGTGTGTGTACAACAAAAAACAGACTGACCAAGTGACCAAAAAATTCAATTGATTTGCATTTCATTGAGTGAAATAAGTATTTGATCCCCTACCAATCATAATGAATTCTGGCTCCCACAGACCGGTTAGATTAGTCCTCTCGTTTTAAGAAAGTACTCACAATCTCAACTCATTACCTGTATAAAAGACACCTGTCCACAGAATCAATCAATCAGACTCCAACCTCTCCACCATGGGCAAGATCAAAGAGCTGTCTAAGGATGTCAGGAACAAGACTGTAGATCTGCACAAGGCCGGAATAGACTACAAGACTATTGGCAAGAAGCTGGGTGAGAAAGAGACAACTGTTGGTGCGATTATTCGAAAATGGAATAAACATAAAATGATCATCAATCACCCTCGGCCTGGGGCTCCACGCAAGATCTCACCTTGTGGGGTATCAATGATCATGAGAAAGGTGAGGAATCAGATGTAATGGATTAAAATCCTGCAGCTCCCGCAAGGTCCCTCTGCTCAAAAAGGCACATGTACAGGCCCATCTGAAGTTTGCCAATGAATACCTGAATGATTCAGAGAATGCTTGGGAGAAGGTCATGATGAGACCAAAATTGAGCTCTTTGGCATCAACTTGACTCGCCATGTTTGGAGGAAGAGAAATGCTGACTATGACCCCAAGAACACCATCTCCACTGTCAAGCATGGAGGTGGAAATATTATGCTTTGGGGGTCTTTCTCTGCTAAGGGGACAGGACAACTTCACTGCATTGAGGGGAGGATGGATGGGGCCAAGTACCATAAAATATTGGGTGACAACCTCCTTCCCTCAGCCAGGTCACTGAAAATGGGTCATGGATGAGTCTTCCAGCATGACAATGACCCAAAACATACGGCCAAGGTAACAAAGGAGTGGTCATGGAGTGGCCTAGCCAGTCTCCGGACCTTAATCCCATAGAAAATCTCTGGAGGGAGCTGAAGTTTCGAGTTGCCATGCGACAGCCTTGAAACCTTAAGGATTTGGAGATGATCTGCAAAGAGGAGTGGGCCAAAATTCCTCCTCAGATGTGCGCAAACCTGGTAATCAACTACAAGAAACGTCTGACCTCTATGCTTGCCAGTAAGGGTTTTGCCACCAAGTACTAAGTCATGTTTTGCTAAGGGATCAAATACTTATTTCACCCAATGAAATGCAAATCAATTTATATATTTTATATGTGATTTTCTGGATTTTCTTTTTGATAATCTATCGCTCACTGTTAAAATAAACCTACCATTAAAATTATAGGCCGTTCATTTCTTTGTCAGCAAGGGATCAAATAATTATTTCCTCCACTGTATATCCAAGCTACGCAACAACAGGGCTGGGCAGTATGGATATTTGGTGCTTTCATAGAATATTAACTAAAGCTGCAATAATTAAATGATTAATCAATTATGAATCAATTATCAAATTAATCACCAATTATTCTGATAATCCATCAATCAGTTGGGATAACTTTTTTTTTTTTTTAAAAAGTCACAATTCTCTGATTCAATCCCCTTAAATATGAATATTTGAAAAAAAAAAATTTTATTGTATGGACCGAAAAACAATAGAATAGCTAGAACAGTCTGGTAAATTCAGGAAATAACATCACTGTAATACAGCCTTTAAAACCAAGAAAAGATATTTATGCCATATCACCATCCAAATCCAAAATCTAAACGATATCATTCTCAAGTTCCATATTTTATTTGTGTGCTGATTCAGCATCCAACTATATGAATTTGTGGTCACTATAGGTCTGTGATGGTCAGTTTACAGTTAATCTGTGGTTCAGGCAGGCCAGTTCATGAAAATTAACTTACTTAAATGATTAATAATGGATGCATCACGGGTGGAAGAATCTCTCTCCTGTGTGAGAAGTGGCACACATTCACACACTTGGTACAAGACGTGCAGTGACATCATTGCACACAGGGAAACTTCTGTGGCAATCTCTCTAATCATTAAAGTAAATCATGAAAGAAAACACTCAGTACAACACACAAGAAAACCTGGAGCCATTCTATGTTCGGGTCATGGTGGGTGGATGATTTATGCATACATACATAAGGATTCAGATAAAGTCAGAGCAATCCACTCATCACTAAAAATCACTACACACGGCCTTCTTCATTCATCAGAAACATTTTTCTTTTTGTGACCTGTTATTTCCCACTTTTTATCATGGATACAACTAGAGTGGATTGAACAGTCTATCTATGCCTGCAATCAAGACATGCTCCAACAGCCACTGCTCCCTGTGTCATTGCTTCTACTATAGTCAGTCGTAGTTTAGCTCAAACAAAGTGTTGTCTAGTTTTGTGTTTGATTGCTGTGTGAATTTGGCCACAAAATTTTCTTGTGCTTTGGGACATACTTCATCTGCTTGCCTGCCAGCTATCCTCATGCAATTCATCCACTCCATGGCTACATTCTTCAACTGTGCAAGTTTAATAATAAACACTCTTAATCTCACCTTGTCTGTACCTGGCATTTGGTTCTGCAAGGGCTGCATACAATAATTAAATAATCTGTAGTTTTAAAAAGTCCAGTGAGCTCCTCCACAGCTATATTCTAGGCATGCTTTACCTCTGGAGCACTGTTAATCAGTTTATGTTTGTCATTTTGATCAGCAAAAGTCACATCATATGGTCAACATACATCTTTTAGTGTGTTTTGTGGCTCTTTCTTTTGCACAGATAGTGATGGCAGTTACTGTAATTCCACTAGCTTTGGCAGGAACTAGGCATATACTAATTACTTATTTCAAATTAATAATGCAATTACAATTACTGAAATTTAAATGGCCTCATTACTTTTGTTTTACCTGAAAACAGTGAATAACTGCAGAGGACAACAAATGTAGCAGACAAACACAGCCTACTGTGATCTAATGTCACCTGACATTACGATGGCACAAGACAGCTCAGGGGATGTGATCTTGCTTTTTGTCATAGTATAATATATAAACTGTCCATCATATCATTAATTATTAACTATTGGAGAAACTGTTGTTTAACTTATCCAACTCCATCGGTGGTCTTCCTCTACCAAATCCTACTATTACTAACCACAGGTAATAAATGTGTAGCTGACAGGTAGACACTAGCTATTGCTGCCCTCTGGTGGTTGGGAGTATTATTAGTAATAATGGGTACAATCATTGATAGAATTTAACAGTTGTTGCTACAACTGTATTTTTTGACAATTTTGAGAAAATTAACTATGCCACCCTGAGGGCTACCTGGTTGATCCTGCCAGTAGCATATGCTTGTCTCAAAGATTAAGCCATGTATGTCTAAGTACACACAGAACGTACAGTGAAACTGCAAATGGCTCATTAAATCAGTTATTAACTAATTACCAATACTGTACAGGGATTTAGTCATTTTAATGCTTGCCTCCCCACATGTAAATGATCCAACAATACAAGTACTCCTCCAACACTATTTTGCAAGGGTACCATCCCATTGCTGCATCCCAGGTTTAGCACCACCAAAGATTAGAATGATTCAGCCAAACCTTTCTGTATTTCTGAAACAGTGCTAAAACTAACAAACAGCTATATCAGTCATACTGAGTCAACTCTACTCTAATACAAAACACAAATTTCCATTACAGATTATATTTCTATATTTAAAATCAACTATTTTTTAACATGTAAGTACAATATCATCATGCACTGTCACTGTCAATATAAATCCTGCACACTGGACTGCAGAAGGCAACACACATTGCTTGCTTGGTCTCATTTAGGGCTGTATTTCAGCACTGTGTCACTTTATGGTCGCTATGTCTTGAAAAAGGTCCTTGTGACCAAAACAATTGCACTTTTTTTAATAAATCAATGCAGAAGTGATATGTGTGTGCAGGAACTGACTATTTCTTTCCTTTGTCATCGCATTACAGATACATTTCATCCAAATGGGGATTATTAGCAGGATTACATTTTTAAAATACATTTTAAAATAAAGACTATGTTCTACCATTAGCAGCATGCACACTTTAAATCAGAAAAGGGGAAAAGACCACAGCACAGTGACAGTTCTGCCTTCAGCTTTGAAATACTGTCATCATCCATGGACTGACATCTAGACTGATACAATATGATACAAGATACTTTATTAATCCCTCAGAAGAGAAAATTAAAGATTAAAAGATGCAGAGAATCCAGGGAAATATTAGCATGTAAGGGGCAAGGCTGAAAACCAACACTGAATGTCTGTGACCTTTGACCCCTAAAGTGGCACTGCATTAAAAACTGCATTAACACCCACATAAATGTAAAAAGGATTCAGGGGATACTGGAAAAATGTTAGTAAACACAGTTTGTTGCTGCAAAGAGAAAGACATATATTAACAACATTCAGAAACACTGCAGACTTCTCTGGGGCCCAAGCTCATTTGAGATTGACTGATGCAAAGTGGAAAAGTGTGCTGTGGTCTGACAAGCCCACACTCTAGATTCAGTTTTTTGGAACTTATGGATGTCATGTTCTTCAGGCAAAAGAAGAAAATGACCATCCAGGTTGTTATCAGTGCAAAGTTCAAAAGTCAGCATCTGTAATGGTCTGTAATGGTTAGTTCCCACGGCATGGGTAGAAAAGGACATGGAAAGAATTTCACTTTACAAAACTTTATCTATTTGTGTCCTCAGTTCTAAAACACTGACTGAGTTTTGTTAAAAGAAAAGGTGATGTATCACAAACTTTTTGTAGTGTGTTGTCAGCATCCAGAATGAGTGTACACAACAATAACCAGTTTGCCAGTTTGAACATCAAACATCTTGTATATCTGTACTATATTAAATTAAATAAATGTTGAAAAGGATGTGCAAATCATTGCAATGTTCATTTACATTTTACACAGCATCACAACTCTTTTGGAATTAGGATTGTATTATGTACTGAATGTCCCATTTTGGTTTTATTTAATCTGGTCTAAGATTTATGGGCAGCAAGAACATAATTTGAATTGTTTGACATTTAGCAATATACACTTCTGTTCAAAAGTTTGAATTCTCCTGTTACATTGATATCTTCTTTCCTTCCTTCAATCATTCATTGTCCGTACTGTAATCACTTAATTTTTAAGGGTCGTTGGTAGGGCTGGGATAAAGAAATTAATTAAAAAATTCAAATCGATTTTCCTTTGCCTGGTCTGATATCAATTCAGAAAATCCCCATATTTATCTTTTAATGTCTTTTCTCCTGTGGATATGTGGTACAGCCTGCTTTTTTAACCCTGTTAGCAAGCGCAAGATCTTGTAGCCCAAGATCTTGTAGCACGACATTTCTTTAATTTTAGTGTGTTGGTCAGGTCATGTTTAATAAAAAGTACATGATTAATGTAACTACTTGGGGTTAGTAATGCATCAGGTTAGAGGGCTCCTTGTACAATTTACAGCATTAGTTCTCTGAGAATATCTTTCATATCCAAGCAAAATTGGTATTGTAACTTAAATATCCTGAACCAAATTGATCTCGAATCATGAATCTAATCAGGACCTTTTGAATCAAATCAAATTGATTAGGGAAATCTGAATTGATACCCAGCCCTAGTCATAGGGGGCTGGAGCCCATCCCAGCTGACACTGGGGTAAGAGGCAGGGTAAACCCTGGACAAGTTGCCAGTTCATCGCAGGGCTGACACATAGACAGGCATCCATGCATGCTCACATTTACACCTACGGGCAATTTAGAGTCACCACTAACAACACAAACTAAAATTAGTGAAATATCGCACCACAAGATCTTGGGCCACGAGATCTTGTGCCCATATCTGCGTGAGAAAAGACATATATTAAAAGATCGATAATGGGATTTTCTCAATTGATATCAGACCAGGCAAAGGAAAATTGATTTGAATCAATTAATCGATTTTTTTTAACCCAAGGGACAGGGCTGAAAAACGTTCCAACCTGTTTTATCTGGTTAAAATTGATGTGATATCCTTGATGTTTCTGTTTCCCCTCATTAAAGCAGTCGAAAGGGAGGATGTGAGACTAAATAATGTGGTAATCTGGCACCTTTTATATGAACCACAGCAACCTTTCTATAGGAATATCCTCAAAAAAGATGTTTGGAAGAAAAAATTGGAACTTTTAAGAGTTACAAGTAAGTAAACTTTCCTCCAACTACATATACTATATATACTTTAACAAGGATGATTTAAGAAAATTACGTTCGTCATGAAGAAATTAGGAATGAACCGATTGACCGGCCAGAGACCAGAACTGGCTGGTTTTCAGCATGACCGGCCCTGACCAGTGACCGGCTGGTCAGCGTCACATATCTGATTCTGTGCCCATCACTGTCACACACATGTTCTGCACAATGGTCGTGTTATGTGCACAGCAGACAAACTGACCTTGATATCACACCCACCACAGTGCTGATCACAGCTACACACACTCAGACACATGCTTGCTTGAAGATGGTGTCAGCAATAGATTCCAAGTACAGCATAAAGAGAAGACAGACAGTCTACAATGAGACAGAGCAGCTGACAGTGTCGCAGAACAGCCGTAAACTTTGTAGCTCTTCATGCTAATGTTAGCCAGCAGCAGACTGCTGTTCACAGAGGGACAGTTAAAACCTCACCTCCTGTTCTGGCTGAAGAATAAACAACCTGTGTTGTAGTTTTACTGCAGCAAAATGTTGCACTGCGCCTATCTCCAGTTTGTTTAAATCTGCTTCCACGTATTTGATAGTCAGTGTTTTATTATGAACATCCAATTTAATTTTTACAAGAAAAGTTGCTGTCAATTATAGTTCTTAGCAAGACTGAAAATCGGAATCAGGCAAAATCAGAATTGGCAGGTCAGACTCGGTGCATCTCTAGAAAAAATAACACACACTTCATTTAACAGACACTTCATTTCCTCATCTACAGAGGGAGGAATATCAGGTTTGCTTCTAGTTAGGAGGTGGTGTTACTCATTATCAACTGTGACAAACCAGCTTAGTTTGGTTTTAAAAGGGAACAGAACTGTTCCTTGTCAAGACAACAGTAAGCTTTCTTTTTTTTAGTCCAAAAATTTCACAAAAAAAGAATAATATTGTTGGCAAATGACCATTTTATAGGTAGGATAATCAACTTGTAGGTTTAATGCACACCTGCTCATTGAGTATCCCTTACTTAACAGCTGCTCAGATGTATTATTGTGTCTTTTGCCCATTTAATCAGTCTGGTTGAGCCATTGTGCAGTATTTTGTTTTCCATGTTTTGTTCTCTCTGCCATTTCTCTGTACTGGATCAAGCTTTGGTGTCAGGCAATCCCCAGCATTTGAACAGTAATGTATGTTGACACCTGAACACCTGAATAGTGACTGTATTCCATAGCTTGTGTGCAACTACAATTTCTCTGCAAAATTGTTTAGCTCTGTATGTGAATGTTAAGATGGATTCATTATTGGTTGAATAGATTAAAAAAATAACTACAGAAACTAATATTGCATCAACATAATTTGAAAGGAAAGAGGGGCTATAGTTCTCCCACTGGTTGACTGACGACATCTGCATACTAAAGTCAAAAAGAAGAAAATGCCACAGCAAGGAACATTTACCAGCAAAGACACAAACCAAATCTAACCAACATCCTACTCCCGATTTAGCACTGCACCACTGTAGAGCACACCAGCCAGACACACACCACCCCATGTGTCACATGGTTCACACACACACACACACACACACACACACACACACACACAAACTAACGAAGACACGGTACTCTATACCGTACGCAAAGCACACACATCAGCCAGCCATACATACACAGCAGGGATTATGGTTTCCCTGTCTTTCCTGCTGGCACTGCATTGCAGTCATCTCTGACCTCCAAGCTCCTGGACACCCACTCCTCCATCAACATCCCATTCTCCCCTCCTCCTCCCCTCCTCTTCTTCCTCATCTTCTCCTAACTCTAGCCCCATGTGTCACTTCCTCCTTTTTCTCTCCACCTACCTGACTCTCCTGTCTACACGAAACTTCAGCATCCTCCCCTGGATCAGTCATGTACCAACAGCACAGAAGACAAGACGGACGGACAGACAGATGGAAGAGAGAGATGAACAGAGAGGTAGGGAGCAGCTGGACAGATAGATAAGAGGGAAATGCAGACCGCTGTCCTCTTTTCTCTCCTTCAGACTGCATGCCTCTCTCTCTGCTTGTTTCTCCACCTGTCTAACCCTCCCTCTCCCCTCTCTCTTTATCCCCCTCCTCTCTGTCTCTCTCTCTCTCTCTCTCTCTCTCTCTCTCACTCACACACATACACACACAATTGCTGCCTTCTGCCTGAGAATTGCAATACTCAGCTTATTCAGTCCCCTCAATCTGTTTGATAAATTCTCTATCCCTATCATGGTCTCTCTGACTCTCTCCATTTTTTAAATCGCATTTGCTGGCTACTTCTCTCTCACTCTCTTGATCATTGTGTGTATTCAATATCTCTCATTCTTCTCTTGGTTTTCTCAGAAAGGAGAGCACTTAAACAAATGTGTGTGTGTGTGTGTGTGTGTGTGTGTGTTTATCTTTTCCCTTTGTATGTACTCCTGACCAGTTCTCCACAAGACATGATCAGCATTTATTTCTTTGGCCAAGATTGATGCCTGATCAGCTGTAGTCACAGAGTTGGGGGCTGGGTGGGAGTAAAGGATGGTAGTAGGAACAGTGCTTTTGTTTTCCGCTATCATGGAAATCAGTAGGGAAAAAAAGTCAGCTCTTGACTTGCAAACTTGCAGTCCACATTCCTCTCCTTGGTTTTAGAGATGTTTAAGGTTAAGTTGTTAAGGGTTAGGGTTATGACTTATGCTCTGTACACAGATTCATCAGTACAAGAGATAAGACCCGTCACAGCGGTGTCATCCGCATATTTAAAGATTTCAATTGAGTCAGAATGAGAAACGCAGTCATTGGTGTACAATGAATAAAGAGGAGGAGACAATATACAACTCTGGGGAGCACCGACACTAATGGGCAATGACTTTGAAAATGTATTGTTGATTTTAAGAATTTGAGACCTGTTGGTCAAAAAGTCAAAGATCCAGTTACACATGGACCTACTAATGCCCATCGATAGAAGTTTGTCATGCAGCCTAGCTGGAATAATGTTGTTAAAGCAGAACTAAAATCGATAAAAAGAACAGGATGGAGTGATTGCAAAGGGATACAGTGTCTTCTACAGACCTATTCTTCCTGTAAGCAAACTGAAACAGATCAAGTGGCAACCTGGAAAGATAACCAGTTACTAGTATTTCAAACACTTTCCTGATAACAGAAGTCAAGGCTACAGGCCTATAGTTATTAAAACAGCTCACATTTGTCGTTTTAGGCACTGGGACAATTATAGCTGATTTAAAACAAGCTGGAAACTTACATAGACTTAAAAATATCAGTAAACACCACAGACAGTTCAGCAACACAACACATGATAGTTGCAGCAGAAACAAGGTCAGGACCTGCTGCTTTCCTGCAGTTCTATTGCTTAAGCAAACATCTGACATCCTGCTTCACTATCAAAAATGGTGAATCCAGGGGCGTAGCAGAACTGGGAAAACTAGAACCAGTCATAGGTGTAGTGTCAAATCTACAATAAAATTCATTTAATTTACTGGGGAGCAAGGGATCATCATCAAATATAACATGATTAGTTTTATAGTTTGTCTGCTTTTGGCTATGCCAGACTTCCTTGCTGTCATGTTCACAAAGTTTGACTTCTAGTTTAGCTCTATAGTTGTGATTTGCTTTCTTAACTGCCTTTTCAAATTCATACTGCAATTTTATATTGATCTGCATCTCCAGTCTGAAATGCTTTCTTTCTCTCTAAATACAGCATTTTAATTTCCCTACTAAACCATGGTTTGTTGTTACTGTAGACTGTCACAATTTTAGAGGGGATGCAAGTCTTTTCAACAAGATGAATATTTGAGGTCATTGTATAAGCATATTCATCTGAATCAAGACAGCCATCTGTCTTTTAAGCTGTCCTCAGCTTCACTTGACCATTGTTTCACAGTTCTTTTTGTTGGTTTGACAGGTGTCAGTTTTTCTCTCTACCTAGGGATGAGTAAAATGGTATTGTGGTTCGACTGACCCAAAGGGGCCCATGCAACCCAGTGGTATGTATTAGGGATGACACAGTAGTGATTTGCTATTTGAACTTGGGAAGTGATCTCTTAACACTGACATGATTGAAATCACCTAATATTAAAACCACAGAGTCCAGATTTGAGTTCTCCACCTCCATGATCCGTGAAGCTAACTGCTGGCAGGATGCCTTTGCTTATGCCTTCGGAGGCATGTAAACCACAGCCAGGATAATAGAGGCGAAGTCCCTTGTAAGGTAAAAGGGTCTGCATCTGATGACTTACGTCTCCAACTCTGGTGAAAAGGACTGAGAGAGAACTGTTGAGTCAGAATACCATCTTTAGTTGATGTAAAAACAGACTCCCCTACCTTTTTTCTTCAGTGAGTCCGCTGTACAATCGGCATGGAGCAGGAGAATAGCCCAGAATCTGGCATGCTGCTGTCTAGCCATGTCTCAGTGAAACACAGCACAGAGCTGTCTGCAGCATCATGTTTGGATCAGATGAGAGTAGATACCTCATCTAGTTTATTTACTAGAGAATGGACATTGGACAGGATTATCCTAGGAAGCTGAGTGAGGATACTGGCACGCTTTTCTCTCTTCCTCGGTGGCCGCTTGCAGTTGTGCCAGTTAGCGTAGCTGCTGTTAGCATAGCTGTTGTTTACATTATTAGTGTCCACCATGTCCCTCCTGGTCAGGGATTGAGAAATTCAACTCAGGGTGGTTATCCCTAATAAGCAATAGTTCATGTATGTCATACTTGAGCAGACAGTAGGAGTTCTCAACTAAACACAAAAAGACGAGACAGACACAAGCACAGAGCAACACTGTGTCGCCACAGAACAGCACCATCTTAGGGCTCCCCCCAAGCCACTGTGTAATTTGATAATTTATGATCAAAAGAGCCATTTTTAGCAAAAAAAAAGGAAAAGAAAAAAATTCTTCTGCAGCCACAACTATTTAATTCACTGTCACCATCAAAATTTAGATGAAAAGGCACAGAGCTATACAGTAGATCTAGGCTATGACTCACATTTTAGTTGAGAAAATATTTGTTGGTGTATAGGCAACATTTTTACAGTCACAGTAAGAATCAGTTTACACTGTAAAAAATAGTTGCGACAACTTAACATTTCAAGGCTAGGTACTGCAAAGGATTTTTGAATTTTGAGCCTGACTTAAACTCTTGAGCTTTGAAATAAACTTAAAAAAGTTTTGCAGATCTATAATCTTTAGTTGGGATAATTAAATATTCCTCTCTAGATAAACCTAAATCTTTGAGTTTTAGAAACTCAAAAAAATGTTCACCTCCACTTCAATGAATGTACTCAACGATTTTTTAAATAAAACTTTTTGGGGTTTATAAAATTCAATTATTTAAGTTTATTCAAAGAAGAAAAGTTAATTATCTCAACAATAGATTTGTATTTAGGTAAAACTTTGAGCTGGGTTCAAAACTCAAAACTCTTTTGCAGTACATTATCTTGAAGGTTTGAGTTTTCTCAACTCTTTTGTTTTTACAGTTTAGACTTACAACAGGGATTATGAAAATGAAAATGTTAAATGTTCAACTAACGGTTATTCTTTTTCACATAGATTTTTTGCCAAAGCCACAGGGAGCCAGCTAAAGAGCCCCATGCAGCTCCAGAGCCACAGGTTGCAGATCCCTGGCTTAGCCCTAATCCTGGCTCTCTTCCTGGAGCCATTGTGGTCCAGATGGTCTGGCTGGGTGAGCATCTCAAGGTCTGCTGCAGTTAATCTGATCCCTGCGTTTCCTTTTCCCATACGTGTCATATTTAACCGTCCTGTAAGCCAGCTTTAGCCTCAGTGTTTTAGCATTAATGTGTAAGGGTAATATACTTTCACAGGTGTCTCTTTTTAAAATGTGTCAGATGGAAAGATTAAAGTCAGCTGGAGACAGACTTCTCAGCTAAATCAAAGAGTTTGGGCATTAGCTTACATTAGCCAGCTTGACTTGAAACCTGCTAACACAAGTCATAATTTTAACTGACAAAATCCACTGTCAGCTAAAAATGAGAAGCTGCTTTGTTTACTTTTGTATGGAATCAAAGACTGTGTATTTCAATGATTATGCCCACTTTCAATGTTAAACCTGCCACCAATGCATAGAGAAGACAGGGTCACACTCAGGAGTAACATCATCCAACAAGCTTTTTAATCAGTTATCATGTCTAGAAAAAAATCACAGTGTGAGGCCAGACAGTAGGCCCACATTTGTCCACAGTAATGTGCCTCCAGACCTCACTTGCACTTTATCATAACAAGAACATAAATTTCAAGGATATAAGAACATTTATTGTCATTATACAACACAGGTTTGTAAACTGAGCTCTATATGGCTAAAACAACAGGTTCATTGGGCTGTCTGGGATCTGTCCCTATACTGTCATGGTTTGAGTTTTCTTGGTTATTTCCTGTTTTATTTTGTAGTTCTGCTCTTCCCTCATGTGTTTTGTCTTTACTTCCTGTCTTTGTCCTTTTCCCGCTCTTTTTGTTTGCCATTGGTTTCACCTGTCCTGTCCACCTGTGTCTTATTAGTTCTTATTAGTGCGCAGTAAAAATAAGTTGACTGGTTGATATGGAAGTTTTGTATGATGGAATAAATGAGGCTGTCAGCAACAAAGAAGGCTGTTCTACATGCATGTGTGACAGCCTTTCAGGATGGCCAATGCAGGGCAACAACGAGTAACTGTTCTAGCTGTTTCATGTTGCATAAACTCAAATGATACAAAACAATTTATGACAAAAATGCAGTGGCAGTTATTAAATGCAGTAAAATATGTGATTTATCTGTCAACCCTCCAAGTGAATTTACTTTATAAGTTAATAAGGTAATAAGTCAGTGAATTTGAAAATAAAGAATTCCAAAGACAGATGAGTTATGCACCTTTTCATTTTTTCTAATAAATAATATTCTTATTATTGTTTGTTTATTAAAAGGTCCTTGGCCTCCTGCAATTTTGCAAAAGTGGATCTTGATGAGATCCCCTGTCTTACAAATGTAAAAATATCTATTCTGCAATAAAATCTCTCTTGTTAGTGTTATATTATTACACTGCTGCAAAGCATTACAAGTTTTAGTTACTTTACATACAGTTAGCTAGTTTAGTCCAATGATGCCCAACCTAGGGCACCCTCCAGTACAAGATAAATCTTAGGGGTTGTGAGATAATTAACTGGAGAGGACAGAAGAAGTACAATTCATCTGAAGTTGCTCATGTTGTATAAAAATCACAGTCCCTTTGATTGAGTAATTTTTCTTTCTTAAACCACTGCAATACCATTTTATTTTATTTATTTATTTATTTTTATTTTTATTTTTTTTTATTTATTTTGCATCATATCTGGTGAAGCGCAATTGGAACTCCCTGAAATAACCTGTCTGCTGAAAATAACATGGGTTACTGTAGATGAACAGTATGGCAGCACTGGAGACCTGCAAATGGGTCTTGTCCTGCAATGGGGGTCTTGTTCTGCTTGGTCTCATTGCCAAGCAGAATTCAACTGACGGTTTTATACAGAACAGACCCAATCACCCATCCATCGTGTTCCCATGTATAACAGTTAGCCTATTAATCATGTTCATTATTTAGGCTGCTGCTAACAACACTAAGCCTGCTTGACCGCAAGCAAGTCAGATGTATTTTTCACTTGGATGTGTCACACAACACACTCTCATTTTAATCTATGTAGCTGTCTGCACCAGCTCCATGCCTCTCACATCCCAACTCCATCTCACAGGCACAAATGTAACCTGAGGCATTTTTTGGATTTTTGGGGGGCTTTTTGCCTCTATTTTGATAGAGACAGCTGGAGATATGACAGGAAAGAGGGTAGAGAGAGAGGGGATGATGCACAGCAAATGGACTGCAGGTGGGAGTCTAACCAGCGGCCGCTGTAGAGGACTGACAGCCTCAGTACATGGGGTGCAAGCTCTACCAACTGAGCTACAGAGGCACCTCTGAAAACACTTTTATCCACATTTAGTAGCCTGAGCAGAGTGTGAAGAATATTATAATTTCCAAGCTGAAGAGAGGCTGCTGTCATCATCAGTGGTCTCCTCTTAGACATCAATAGCAAGTCATTATGGAATGCCTTGTCTTGTGTTTGCTCCCAATTACTGTGGCCTTCTCTACTGCTTACAAGTGTGTCCAATGTGCAATTTATTTTAAAAATAAAACCGAAGCTGTCGCCAGATGCTTGTCCTGTTTACACTAAATTGTTTACTGGACATCCCAAACACTACTGGCATTGTTCCAAGTGAAACACAGATGCACTTTAGCTCAGCATTTTAACCATGTTTACCATGACTGCTACCTAGAGGAAGGCTACCTGCTGCCAGAGCCATGTAGAGTAAGCATTGCTTACTTTACTTAACAGGGCACATTTGGTGATGTGTCTACAATGTCCACAACAGAGTGCAACTATTTTAATAGACAGCTCAGATGTGTGGCACCAGAATGAGGCACTGTAATCTGTGCTGTGATTTGGTCTGGTAGGTGTTGGCTATTGGTACCAAACACTTTTTCAGAGCCAGAAAGCAGCTTCTTGAACATTTTGTGCTGTGATTATTGCAACTGCACTGCTATTTCATTCACTCTGTTCTGATCGCCAACACCTGTCTGCTGTGTATACAGCCACAGCACGTCTCTCTTTTCCCCATCCACACCCACTGCATACACACACAATACAATATGATATTTGATGATATTTTGTTAGCTCTCCAGTGGGGAAGCTGAATGTCACCACCATGGGACAGACAACAGGCAAGAGAAAAGCATATCTCGAAGGCAGTACAAGATAAGTGGAGAGCACAAAACCATAATAAACAGAATAACCATCAACAAGACTGCACTATTCACAGATAGCAACATTACCACTATCCTCAGTACAACTATGTAACCATCTTGGGCGAGAGCCTGTGTACCTGCTTCAGGCTATGCACGCAGCTCCGGTCTGAGAGGCTACAGTTAACATTTAGGCTAAAAACATGATGTAAATGGCATCTTTTTGGGTCAAATTTTAATGTTGCGGCTTACAGACGCGGCTTACTTACTTGGATTACACCACACGAGCAGTATGGAGACATTTTGTGGGGGGGGGGTTGTGTTCTTTTTGTGTCACCATTCACTTCAGTTGTACTGGATTTGGCTGGAGATCTTCACCCATCCTCACATCAGCACAGGGGTGAGTAGATATTCAGTGAATTTTCATTTTTGGGTGAACTATTGCTTTAAGGGCACGTGGTGAGACCCCATGTGAGCCAGGTGCCTGATTTACGCTGAGCTCCTGAGCTGGGAGCAGACATCTTCAAATGTGACCGTTATTGGGGCTGGCGTTACTAGTAGACCCCTTTAGGGAGACAGCGGAGCAGGCTAAATGAACCAAAGCAGAAAAATCATGTTCCTCAAACCTGGCAAAGAGGACGTTAGCCTCATCAGCACTGAAAGCCCCCTCCTGTAACCTGGCAGAGGTAGGGCCATAGCCTGTTCCTCTTCCCCTGTCTGATGACATGTTTTAATTATTCCTTATGTGCTGATTTGATCAGATCCTTGTCATCATTTTTAAAGGCTAGTTTCTTCTTATCAATAGTAGTTTTAATCTCTAGTTATCCACTGTATGTTATTTGGGAAGCTTTTAAGCTTTGGTTTTGAATGGGATGATCCTATCAACACAGACGTTCATTTTCTCATACAATCTGCAATACTGTCCACAGTATTGTCGTCATCATTAAAAACAGACCAGTCAGTGCATTCAAAGCAGCCCCTCAGTTCATCTCATACCTCATCTGACCACACACACATCTATTTGGTGGAGGTGTGTCTGTAAATGTGGGGATGTAACTGCAAAACCAGATTATGGAAAACTGCAAACTACAAAGAAAGCTTGGCTCTACTTTGTTGCTAGGGGTGTCAAAATGAATAATTTTTAAGATTCATTGCGATGCGGACGTGGACAATTCTGCATCGATGCAGTGACAGAACATAATCGATTATAGCGTAGAGACGTTCCATTTTGATTTTCCAGCCACAGCTGGACAATTAAGTTCTAAAATTCAAAACAACTTTCTGGTAGCAACCAGCACATAGCAACAGCACACAACATTGTTTACCTGGAGCTGACGTTAGCTGCCAGCCTGCTACACAGTGTGGCTAATATTAGCAGAGCTAGCAGCAACAGCTGCTCTGTCTGTAGGTTAATGTCAGTGTCTGTGCTTAATGTGGTCACACATCACTCCAGTCCAGTGGTTATGTATCAGATTATTCAGTCACAGCCTACATTCAGCTTTATTTCCATTTTCTATATCAAAACACTGCAAAGCCACGCTGGTTTGACAAGATGTCATCTGTCTGACTCCGCTGATTAAAAACATCCAGGACTGGGTGGGACATCAGGGCACTGGGCGAGAGGGACCTGCTGTCTGACGCGGCTGCAGTCCTGACTAGTGGCCGGCGGCTGCATAACACCTTAGAGGCAACTGTAACTGGCATTGTATCTGAATAAAATATTGATAAACAGTTTAACTGACTAGTATTTCTGGTGCCGACTAGCGGTGTAGGCAATAATTGTATACATCCCTAGTCTACAGTAAGGCTGCAACTAACAATTATTTTCATCACATCATCACAGGTTTGGTTTGTAAAATGGTGAAAAATGTTGAGCATTGTTTTCACAAGTCCATGTCTTCTGTCCAAAACACAAAAATATTCAGTTACTGTCATAAGAGGACTCAAGAAATCAAACAATATTTACATTTGAGAACCTAAAATCAGAAAATTTTGACGCTTGATGATTAAAAAATTACTCAAAACTAGGGCTGCACAATATTGGAAAAAACTGACATTGCGATTTTTTTTAACCCTGCGATATATATTGCGATATGAAAAAATACAGGAATTTTCACCAGATGACTTGAATAGCACTTTATGTTATGCTGCACTGTTGCCATCTTGTGGACAATTAACCTGCACTGATCTTGTGACTCACTCCATATACAGGGGCGTGGTCTGCTTTAGCAAACTGATTAAGAACGATTGTGATTGGTGGATCGCTGCGCGCAGTGTGTGTCAGGTACCCTTGAAATTAGATGAGAACACGTTTAGTTCATTTGCCTCCTACATCGCAGGACCTGCAATGTGACTATTGCGCACATGTACATTGCGATGACGATGCTCAAACGATATATTGTGCAGCCACGTGCAGTAACAAAGAAAATTGAGGATGCAATGTATCGTGATGCAGTGTTGTGCCTGAACGCGTTCAATGAACGATAGTTCATGAACTCGTTCATATTTTGGGCAAACGTGAACTGAACGTACAGTATTTCTGCCTGATGAACGTTACTGTGAACGCGTTCATTCTGATGTCTGTGAACGGCACGCTCATTTAATTTAACTTGGTTCAATATGGTGCCAGATTTCTGTAGAGCCTTCCAGGCGAAATCCCGGCTAAAACACACCGTAAACAGGCCTTAATATGTAACGGAAAAACACCCAATCTGGCAACACCAGCCACCACAGTGTCGCACCGCTGCATGCATCATCAAAACACAAAGCAATGGAGGCGACAACAACAGCAACATGTAGCAGCAGCACTACCTCAGACTCTTCATATGATCATTGAAAACAGTTTCATGAGAGGGTCGGTGAGGATTGCAATGGGAAAAATCTTACATTTTTGTGCAAACTTTGCCCGCTGGGTTTCAAAAGGCAACTCCGCACATCAGTTACATCACGTGTCAAACTCAAGGCCCGTGGGCCACATCTGGCCCGCGATTCAATTATCTACGACCCGCGAGATAATTTCATGTGTCTATTATGAATGGCCCGTCGGTAAATAGCACTCATACTACAAATCCCACAATGCACTGTGACAGCTGCCGTGCAACTCAAGAAATAAATCAGCTCGCAGTCGCGAAGATGCGAACTTCTGTCAAACGACAATGTAAACAGGTTTGTCTGTTTAGGCAACTGACTCAGTGCAAAGAAACACAAGTATATGAGGAGGGAGATGAGCTGCAGCTCCACCTGAAACCAGGTAAAAGTAAAAATAAGACTGACCCACAGCAGAGAGAGAGAGAAAGAGAGAGAGAGAGTGTGTCAATATGGACAGATGTGTCAACTTGATATTAAAAACTTTTTATGATCATGAATCATAATATTAATGTACACTTCTGTGGTGCGCGATTTTTTTACTCCCAAGTCTGATTTGTGTACTTTTAAATACTTTATTGCTGCATTATTGTATGATGATGAAGAGTCTAGACTCTGTCTCTCCTCTTCATCTCCTCAGTGTGTGTCCGTGTGCAGTTTAACCTTTTCATAAATTACTGCTGGTTCTGTGGTGTTACATTTTAAAACTGAAGTCTGCAGTGCGCCATAGAAGCTACAGTTGACTTTTCTATTGAAGTTCTCAGTGTGTTTTGGCCTTAATGTTAAATTGAGCAGGTCAATATGATCATCTGTACCTGATGGGCTGATGGGTTTGTAATATTATATGTAATATTATTATATGAGCATATTTTTATGTCAAATGCAGTGCCATTGAGGGTTTGCATGATTAAAGTGTGCGATATCTTGTGTGCAGACAAAAAGCAAGCATTTTCAAATGTAACCCCCACCTGGATATGTGAGCTTAAATATTCTGAGCTGAAATATTCTCGTTTTCCTTTGTTATTGTTGAAGAAAAAAAAATATTTTAAATCTTATTTATTTTAGAGGACAAAGTTGTTGCAGTCTAGCTGTTCAAATTCATATTTCTGAATAAAACATAGTCAGTTTTAGACTGTTTAATAAATGTTAATCATGTTTGGCCCGCGACTTAGACTCTGTTTTAAATTTTGGCCCCTTCTGTGATTGAGTTTGACACCCGAGTTACATCAACAGCAAACCTGAAACGGCACATTGAACTCGAGCACCCGGGTAGCCTTTCAAGGTATGTGCAAGCGAATAAAAAAATCAAAAGATACTCCAACGTTAAAACTGATAAAATAATTGTTGTCTGTGGTTCTATATCGACTGTGGCAATAATTTTGAAAAATAATCGCTCGCAGCAACATATTGAAAAAAAAAGAACTATGAACTAGTTCATTTTTGTAAATGTTACATCCAGAACATCCAACATGGGAGATCTCTTGTTTCACACAAGTTCTCCTCTCTTTCTCTGTATTGGTTGTACCAACGTATGTTGTTTTGTCTTCTTTTTACGAAGTAACAAGGAGCCCTAGGTGAATGTTCCCTTAATGTTGATTATATATATATTTTTTGCAATTTATTTTGCAAAGAGTTAGAATTTATTAGCAAATGTGAATAATCATGCTGATCAAAATTTTGCTTCCTTCTCAATTCTGTGCCATTTATTTGCGTCACTGCTGGGGTGTAAAGGCCCCCAGACCAGCTAATCTCTCCTCCTGCGGCAATTGGTCTGGTTGGATAGTTGGAAGTGCTCGTCTTCATCACAGTACTGAAGTAAGTACTGAAGGTAAGCATGATCCATCATTAATGTGTATCTTCCCCCAGATTCACTGTCAGGCATCATGTGCCTCCCATCTGGCTCTCCAAGACAGTCTGTTATGAACATACTAATATGACTAAGAGTAGGGTGGGGTTTAAAGTAAAGCTACATGCATAACTGACTTCAACTTAATTAGTTGTCGCTGATAACCAGTAAACACTGTTAGCATGCAGGACACTGAACTCTTTTCTGGCAAACAACTAAGACCAAGTTTTGATGGCTGGTCATTCAGGAATGCACAATGATGAAAATGTTCCTTCAGTTCATTTGTGATTTACTCAAGTAGTATTAAGTACTGTAGTATTAGTATGACAAAAGTCTTGTTGCTTTTCTATGATAAAAATAATTAAAATGCTAAAATGGGTCACAAAATATACTCTGCCATCCGCAAAAAGTCTATGTGTGGGAAACACTACAGAATGTGTAACAGCATGCTGTTCATAAACAGGTCTGCTGTCATGAGTTTGTGAGAGTGACAAAGAAATGGTTGTGTCTAGAAACACCAGACCCCAGACCTGTGCAAGATTGCACAAGTGAATTTGGCAGGCTGCCACAAATAAATGAATGTATGAAAAAATATTGTAGTGCATTTGGGGATAAATACCCTACTTCAAAGACTAATACAGTTATTTGCATGAATGAGCCCATTCTTCAGCAAGCCCCAGCCACATGGCAGGATTAATGCCGTGCTGATGAAAGTGGCAGATTTTACACATGCACCTTCAGAGGAGATGGTTACAAGAAGCATTTATTGTTTGTTGTTTATACATATAGATATTTTGGGGGGCTTTTATGCTTTTATTATTTGATAAGACTGCTGAAGTGAAGACAGCAAAGGGGGAGACAGAGTTGGGGATGACAACCCACAAAGGACCGCAGGCAGGAGCACTTTTTATTGTATTGTATAATAGACTAGCCCAGTGATTTTCAAACTTTTTCTGCCCAAGGAAAGCCAAAGGGCAAGCCAAAATCTCAAGGCACACCTGTATTTACATTAGGGATGGGCACGATTAATCGATGATCGATAATTGATCATTAAGAATTTTGTCGATCACGTAATTTTTTTTCGATTTTTCGACAATGTTAAACAGAGTTCATGTAGTGTGCATCGAGAAAGCAATGTAATGAATTTCACTATGTGGCGGTAGTAAAATATCCCACCAGCGGGGGGCAATATAGCCTAAGGACAGCAGAGAAAACCGCCTGCGAGCTGACTTCTGCCCTGCCGCCGTATCTGAAGGTAGTAAACATGAAGCGTGCATGGCGAAGTCTGGCGTGGGACCATTTCGAGCTTAAAAATGACTCTGATCATTGCAAATACTGCAACACAATTTACAAGTATAATTCAACAACAACTCCCATGATGTATCACCTAAAGAACGCTCATCCGACCGTGCTTAAAGGTAATGAATCCTCATCCTGCAATCAACCCACCATTGCCTCAGCCTTAAGCCGGAGGAGCTGTGATGCAAAGCGGGCAGAGAAAATCACGGAGGGTATCTGCAAAATGATTGAAGTAGATATGTTGCCCACAAGTGTAGTCGAGGGGAAAGGTTTCCGAGATGTGATTAATATACTCGAACCCGCATATCAGATTCCTTCACGGCGCACCAGCACCAGGCTCATAGAAACTCACTACGAGGAGCGAAAGCAGGAGCTGCTAAACAAGTTAGCCACTGTAGCCAGCGTTGCTATAACAACCGACTGTTGGACCGCTTTAACAGCGGAGAGCTACCTCACCATCACGTGCCATTACATTTGCGAGAAATGGCAAATGAATTCAGTGGTCCTGCTGACTGAAAGCCTTCCAGGCCGGCATACTGCCGACCTTCTTGCTGAGAAGATGATTGAGGCTGTAGAGCAGTGGGGGTTTGAAGGCCGAGTTATCGCCTGCGTCCACGACAACGCGGCCAACATCACGGCTGCCAACAGTCCCACCAGAGTCAGCTGGCTGTCTGTTGCTTGCTTTGCCCACACTCTCCAGTTGGCCATAAACGAAGGATTTGCTCTCTACCTGCATCGAGTCATCTCTGCAGCTGGCAGACTCGTTAGCCATTTCAACCACAGCGCTGTTGCAAGCAATGCGCTTAAGAAGAAGCAGGAGCAAATGGGTCTCGCCACACACCGGCTGATTCAATCTTGCAAAACGCGGTGGAACTCAGTCTGTGAAATGTTTGATCGACTTGTGGAGCAGCGGTGGGCTGTCGTTGCAGTCCTCTCTGACAGAACAGTTACCAAGCTGCAGGATGCCAGGGTCCTGGAGCTGAAGGAGGAGCACTGGCAGCTAATGGAGGACATGCAGCCTGTGTTAGCAGCACTCAAGTGTGTCACCACTGCCATGTCTGCCGAGAAGGACGTTTCCATCTCAAACGTTTATCCAGTAACCTTCAGCCTCATCAACACCCACCTCATGCGGAAAGAAGGAGACGGGACCAGAGTCACCGAATTCAAGACCAAAGTGCAGTCCTCCCTCAGCAACAGAATGAAGGTAAAACGAACTAATTAGTTGACATGACACTCATAATAAATAGCCGCTGATAACGAGACTTTTATAGGCTATATAGAAATATCCCATATTTTCTAACAGTTTATTTTTGTACATAATTTATTTATACAGGTTCAGTCGAACAAGTTTGTGACATCCGCCCTGATGATTGCGTCAATGCTGGACCCCCGTCACAAGCATTTGAGCTTTCTTTCGCCAACACAGAAAGCAACTGCTCATGCAAAACTGGTTGAACTGGGGGAGGCAATTGATGCGGGTCAGGTGGCTCTCCCACAGACTGAGAGAGAGGAGACGGTGCCGTCATCCTGGGGAAGCCCCACAACTGGCACTGCCACTACGCAAGCTTCTGCGATGACGCTTCTCCTCGGGGAGCAATACTCATCCTCCCAAGACGACGCTGGCATCAAAAGAGAGGTTCAGAATTTTCTGAGGGAGACACTCCCACACCTGGATTGCAATTCGACAGATTGGTGGAAAGTGAACGACAGAAAGTTCCCCAGGCTGGCCAAGTTAGCCAGACAGTATGTCTGCATCCCCACGACTTCGGTCCCGTCAGAGCGGGTCTTTTCAGCTGCTGGACTGACAGTCACTCAGCTGCGTTCATGTCTCACCCCCGAGCATGTTAACGTGCTTATTTTTCTAAACAAAAACCAGTAGGTTAAGTAAGCTATAGCCCAGGACAGTTACCACCGTAGCCTTCATGTAAACCTATAGGCCTATAATGCGTTATTGTTATGTGGGATCTCCCTCTCTCAGCCGTGCCTTTTGGCAAAAAAAAAAAAAAAAAAAGGTCAGCTGCGAGTCTACTTTGTTCTTTGATTAAATGACTATTAGTTAATAATATGATGTTTTATTTTTGTGTTTAAAAGAGGCGAAATGTAGCCTATTTATTTTGTTTTAGAGAATAGCCTACTGGCTCTTATTTTGTTACAATTCCAAGTCCCGATGCCTCCGCGTAGGCCTATTTCTATTGTTTAACAGTTGCACATTTAAATTGTAAATCGCGCAAGACGTGGATTAAAGTTCTCCTTAAATTATTATTATTTATTATGATTTTTTATTCTGTCTAAAAGAGGCGGAATTGTACTGTCACTGGCTTTTATTTTATGAGGAGTTTCAGCCCGACGCCTTGCGGTGTTTTGTTTAACAGTTGCACATTTAAACTGTAGCCTAAATTGTGCAAGAGGATTGTTGGATTAAAGGTTCTTCTTGAAATAAATACTTAATTGAGAAAAAACAGACTGTGGTATTTTTAATCATTTTTTCTATCAGACATTTCTTAATGATTAAATCGATAACTGATCGTTAATTCTCATGATTATCAATCAAAAAGTTCGTCAAAAATGCCCATCCCTAATTTACATCAATGTAAAATAGTCTCTACAACATACTTAACCAACAAATGCAACACAAATTAGACAATCAGAGCTGCACTTCCTGCAGCTGGAAAAAAAAGGTGTCAGTCAGACAGTCTTAATAATTTCCAACCCAAAAGTGGGGTTCACTCTGAAGAATTGTTAAGGGATTAGTAATAGTGTAGAGTATATAATTTGCCTGTATATTGTGAAATGAGTGTGTACAAAGTACTGATATAGTAAATCAAATTTCATTCAGAACCTTGTATAATTGTACTGTAGCATACTGCACTAATAATGTATGGTTGTCAGTAATTGTATTAGAGTTATTTATCCAAGTAACTCCAAGATACTGAGTTACTTTTTGACCTAGGTAGGTAAGCTTTCTTATGATGACGTTAGGGCTGGGCGATAAAACGATAAAGATAACTATCGCGAAATAACTTTTTCTCAATAGAAATATAAGACGTGGTCGATACAACATCGATAGAACTCATTCCATCCATGTTTTGACAGACAACGCGAACAGCCAATGATAATGAGAGTAGCGCCGCGCCGAACCAATCATGTGGCTGGAATAGAGCCACGTCAGGTTAGGTTGACGCACACAGCACAGATAGATGCGTTGGAGTAGCAGCCGGTAGCAGCACACGTGTTTGGGCTGCTGCAGCCTTGCACACCAGTACGTCAGGAGTGGGAGAGAGATGAAAGAGAAAATGAGTGTCCCTTCGATAGAAAATGTTAACGAAAACTGGAGCTTGTTTGTATGGAAGCCCGTTTCCACCACTAAAAGAAAAAAATATCCTCAAGGTAAGTCATAATTATAAGATAAAAAGTCAAAATAATGAGATAAAAAAGTCGAAATTATGAGATAAAAAGTCGAAAATTATGAGATAAAAAGTCAAAATAATGAGATAAAAAAGTCGAAATTATGAGATAAAAAGTCGAAATTATGAGATACAAACTGCGCATGCGCTTCAATGACGATGTCTTCAAAGGACCCTCCATCACCTTTCAGGCACAACCATGGCATGCATGGCATGCTAGCGATATATAGTGCTACATAAGGTAATAAACGTTACATTGCTTGAAGACAATATATGGTTCTTTCACAGTCAAAAAATATGATCAAAACTACAACAAGTGTTGATTAAAAGACTTTAAAATAATACCAAACTCCTAACATTTACAGTCACCTCGAATACTTACGTAGCAACTACTTGCTACTTACATAGTAAACATATGGGCTTCCATATGTTTGTGTTCTCCTGTAAAACTTGTAAGCTTGTGACTGGTCAGAATTGAGATTTTAATTTATTATATATACCTATTTTATTTATTTGAAATACAGTTGTATAATGTTTTACAGTACATTTGTCATGTTCAACTTTTGACAGAAAATAAATAATATTTAAACCAAAATTAACCTTCTGATATCTTCACATCTCACTTAGGAGTAAAAGGGAACCTTTAAGCTTGACAGAAATTGTGATTTGATTTATATCGTGATATATATCGATATCTACAGATAGGAAAAAAATTATCGTGATAAGATTTTTTTCCATATCGCCCAGCCCTAGATGACGTGTATATACAGCAGGTCAGGGCAGGTCATGTCAGCTGCAGCCAAAAAGCTAAACCAAGGATGGAGATGAGGGATAGAGAGAGAGAGAGAGAGAGCGGCACTTTCCACTGGTGGAAGTATTGTCATTACTTTGTTTGGCTACCTCAAAAAACAATACGCAGTTATGGAATCTAACTTGAAGGCCATAGAAGTTGATTTTGTTTTCACGACAGCCAACATCTGGATGGCTAACAACAAAAGCTTTTAGAGTGTTAACAGTTCACAGAATCAGCAACTTTAGAATGCAAAAAGGCCACCAATTAAGTACAAAAGCTATATAGTAATATAACATATAATGTAAAAGACTGGGTTTCTATATCAATTGAATTTTACAAACAACCATTGACTATTGAAGAAAAGATTCTTCAGGTCCAAGATAAGATCGTTGGCTGGTTCTAGATGAGCTTTATTCACTGTGCAGCCTCACAACATGGTGGCATGACACTGTCTGCTGGAGTCAGGTTGTTTGCCAGGTTAAATACAGTTTTACAGGAAATCACATTAGGTTTAGAATGCAGATTTCATCAGAAGGTTCAGGAAACAAGCTTCCTGAACCCAAATGTGAATTAGGTGCTAAACCAGTGGGAGTATATCTGAGAAAGTGAAAGTCTGTAATTATAATAGCAATGAGTTCTTGTGTTAAAGAAGGGTAGGTAAGGTGTGATGTCAGGGGATAACTGTGCTCTCCTCCCAATACAACAAAAGGTTCATTTACAGAGGTATGTTAACGAATGTAAAAGGCTGATTCTCAGCAGAGACACTCAAATTATAAATATACAAAGAACAATACAAAATAAGAACAAAACAGAAAGAAATAAAATGAAGTGTCAAGAAATTAGATATTCTCATACTCAGAAGCCTATAGTCATACTCACTAGAATGTGGAGTTACAGTACATAACCAACATTCATGTGGTTTTACCATTACAATACTAGTGGGACTTAAGCCATAATATGATTGCCTGTTCATCCGAGTTGTCATTTTATTTTGCTAATGTAATGGTCTGCAGAGCAGCACAGTACACACACACTCACAGGACCAGGAGTGCGCTGGGCTGAGTGACGAGTGAGAGATAAACAGCCTGCAGAATCAGACTTTTCATGCGGTGAATTAAGGATTTAATTTGACCAAACCAGAGTTGGTGGTTGTTGGAAGAGTGGACAGACTAACAAAGATGGTTTTGGTGAGTTTTACACGTTTCTCTGTCGAGTTTGAATGAAGTGAATTTTCCGAGGTTTTAACAAGCAAATTAAGCTTGTCTTAGTTTGGTAAAAGCGTGTACGGTTTTATTTCTCTGTTTTAAAATGAAAATAAGTGTGAGAATATAAATTTTTTTTGACTTTGTAAATTTATTTTGTTTATTGGACATAATGAACGTACACAGCATATGTAACATAGTGAATTCCCCACTTGTGCACATCTCCCAGCTGACACCCAAGAGGATAGGAGAGGGGAATTTTGACATATTGCCCAACTCTCCAAAATTTAAAAGAATGTCGCTCACAGCATGGCAACCCTGGCTTAGAATGCATCATTTACAGCTAGAATTTTGCAAAACACATTTTGCAAAATTGCAAGTTAACATCATACAGCTGATCAAACTCAGCCAAATGTGTTTGCTAACTGTTGTCAGGTGCTAACATTAACTTGCAAAGTGACTCAGCATGCAGGTGAGTGGCCAGTGGTCTGATAATGTTGATAATGTTGATCCAGCATCCATTAGCCCCGCAGACATTTTATTTAGTGATTCTTTTCTTTGGGCCTTGTGTGAGGTCATTAGAGCCAAAGGTTGTGACAAATGACAACTGCTGCACATGCCAGATCCACAGGGTTACGCATTATTATAAAGGTCGCAGGATAATAAACCTTACTCTAACCCTTTAACCCAGTTTTTCTTTTTTTTTCCACAAACAAGCCCTTTTCAATTTTAGTGATTGTCATGGCACTATTACAGCAAAAAGTAGTGGAGTTAGAGTAACACATTACGTTATTCCCAGAACTGTTGGTTAGAGAAGTTGCCCTCACCAGTTTTGCATTTTGCATTGCAAAAAACTGCAGCAAAATTGCAATTATTGGGCCCTATCTGAATGCTGATCTAAAGCGCAAGTGGAAAGCGTGAGGCGCAAAGGATGCAATTTATTCAAGGTGTGTCCAAATCCACCTTTGCCATCTTGAGCCAGGGGGGCTTAAAAGAAGAAACGTAAATTAAGGCGTTTTATGATTGTGAAGATGTGTGTGTGTGTGTGCTTCAGCCAAATGTACCAGGTGCGCCACAGACTTTGCATTTCAACCAGGTTTTAGCTGGACTAAGGCGAAAGTGGTTTTTACTCCAATGCGCCAGGAACAAGATTTTCATGTTTAGACCTCCCGCTCATGGCTGCACAGACCAGGCACAAGTGCATTTGCTTTCTTGCAGATGTGGCAAAAATGGCACTTGCACTGCTGTAAGATTGCTAATTCACCTGACTTCTGTAACTTTAGTTACTTCTGATACTTTCGTTATCTATTTCTTTCTCTTCTGTCTACCTGAGTTGAGGTTCATTTTCAAAGCTAATTTGTGGATTATAGACACTCTTGACTGATCACTGAGATTTAGTGTTATTATGCAGACTCAGATTATATTGCTGGGCAAACAGTTAAAATCACTCTGGCTTTCATCACTTTCAGATTTCACTCTTGCCTTTCTACTGCTCTCCATGTTCCCTCCTTCTTCTGCAGACAGTTGACTAGCATCCAGGGTCCATGAGGCCAGAACGACAGGAATTTGAACAAGGGGGAGAGGTAAAAACAATCACTTCTTCGCAGGAAGGACCTACTTTTTTTCCTTTGGGGCAGCTCGGACTGACCACACATATGGATTACATTCCCCACAGAGCAGCTGCTGAATTCAAAACAGACTGCCACTCAGTCTCTTTCTCGTCACATTTCTTTCTTTCTTTCTTTTCTGTCAGAAATGTCAGCTGTTTGTCTCTACCTCTTCATCTAAAGATGTGAGACTGAAAGATACACACAATAATAGACTGTGTCACAGCAGAATACATGTGTAAAGGGGCCTTCACATGACAAGAAATTTGCCTCTTCGCTCACCGCCAGGTAGGGCACAGAGGCGCCGAGCAGACGCAGAGGAGCTCAGGTATACGTCATCAACAAGTGTGAGCTATTCACCGTTGCTAGGCAACACCAAACGCTACTTGAAAAAGGACGAGGAGGAAAAAGCAAACTCCTCTTCTGCAAAAACTAACCACAGCTCTATGTAACAACATGATAGGATTTACTGTTGCTGAGCTAAACGACAGTTTATCTAGCTACGAAGCACTGATCCTGTCACTGTGTCTGCCTGGAATAGCGAACGTACACAAACAGCTAAGCTAACGCATAGCTGTAAAGCATTGTATTTAGCTTAACGGTAGCTCGTAAACTCTGCCTAATCACAAGCCTGGTAGCCCGATCTGACTACTGACATTTCGCCAAGCAATACTCTTCCTGCCGAGATCGTGGTATGATTTTAATGTGGTGTTATACAGTTCGGGGAACTTGGAAACACAGAGAATGAGTTTTTCTTCCATTTTCTCTCCCTCCTCTGTTTGTATGTGTCGCTTCTGGCTACGTCACATTCAGCTGTTATCTCATTGGTTGCGCTTTGAAAGGTCTGCGGCAAACGAGGTCAAAGTTCAAATAATTTGAACTTTGGGCACAGCGGTGAGCGGTAGATCCGAGCGGTGTGCCACGCCGAGGGTAGCGGTGCCACTAGGTTGGGCGCTACCGCTCTCTCCGTAGGAAAATAATGGGACAGCCAGCGCAAAGCGTTTTTACCGCTGATCATGTGTAGGGGCCTTTACGCTAACGTTAATATCTACACACCATTATGTAACAACGGACTGCATTTTTCAGATGAGTTTATTGAAATATTTCTCTAAGAAGAGAAACGGAACGCCTGCCCCCGCTGCTGAAAAAAATCCTAGAGGAAACACTGATCTATAAGGGTTTATCCATATCGAGTAAAAATGACCATAGTTATCATCGTCATCGATATACATATTTCTTGTCATGAAGTTTCGAAATCGTTTTATCACCCAGCCGACATCAGCACGAATCATACATACTTTTATTACTTATTTTGGAGTGTGGAATGAAGTGATGTTACTCAAACAGAAAACAATAGTCAGCAACCAGAGTCGCCTATGGATAGAAGTGCTGGAGCGGAAAATGGACTGCTTATCGGAGCGCTTACATCAGAGATTTTAGATGCAGTCTGATAAAATCTGATACTCGTTTTTTGGCTGATATTGGACTGATATCCGATATCAATATCAGATCAGGACACCCCTACAAAAGATATTAATTTTACCACGATATAAAACAGAAAAGCTGCAAATCCAGAACCAGGGAATAGTCATAATTTTGCATAATGAATTACTTAATTGATTCATTTTCAAAGTCACTGATTTGTTTTCTGTCAACTAACTAATTGATTAATTGATTGATAGGGAGGGGAATCGAGAACCGGTAACAAATTGGAATCAAAACCAGAATCATATGCCTCTAAGCTTATCAATTCTTTTTATCAATGCTGGCATGTTTTTAGACAGTAAATATCCTATGTTATTATGTTATAATAATAAGGGAGCCACACAGGCAGGCTTAGTGGATTAAGAACCAGTTCCAAATTAAACAGTGGAGCTTTTCCACAATCAAGTCACATGCATCACTTTACTCTGTTTCTACAGTGTTCAGACTCAGAGATGATAAAACAGTCGCATTAACGCTCAAAACCTGTGTAGGCCTCCTTTTTCCACACCAAATCGGACCAATAAACAGAAACAATAATGGAATTGGTATAACTAAAATCTTATCAATTCCCATCCATATTGAACAATAATCAAATCAATTTACTAATTTTCTTCATTTTTTAAAAATTCTTGCAGCATTCAACACTGAATGATGGAGCTATATGGCCAACCAGTCTTCCCGCATCATCAGCCGGAGCTGAAAAAGAAGTCCACCATGTGAAATTAAGACGAGTAAACATTGTTCATGATATTCTCAATGTCTTCATGGATCCAGAAGTAATGAATGTCAATATAAGGATGGAGTTACAAAATGAGAAAGCTGTGGATGGTGATGGTGTGTCAAGAGAAGTGTACTCTGCTTTCTGGGAACATTTCTTATAACAGGGTGAGGGGGAAGATTGACGAGATCCCAGACTGCGACCAGACTATTCTGAGAAGGTATGGCAAGTTGTTGGAAGAGTTTGGCTTAAAGGATACTTAGACCACAACATCATACCAATCCAGCTGTCACCAGCTTTCATTCTTGCCTGTTGTCAAGGAGTCACTTCAGCGGATGAAGAACTCTGTCAATTTGCCAGATTTCTTTCAGCGAGTGAACGAGCATCAGTTGAAAAAGCAATACAAGGCAACATGGATGAAACTGCTGAGGAGGACTTACTTGACCTCTTCTCAAGAATGGGTTCACACTGCCTGCCCCATAAGACAACATGCAGGCTGCCATTTTAACCATGGCACATAAAGCTCTTCTTCAAGAGCCAAAGTTCATAATTGGCTGTTTCCACTCCAGTATTCGACATGCTTTGCCGACACCCCTAACAAAAGACACCATAGTGGAACTTTATGCATCTAAGAGGGCAACTAACAAGAAAGTGACCCAGACGATTAAGCCATCAAGTGAAAGTCTGAATGCACAGGAACAGGCAGCCCTTAACCACCTGCAACAGAATGTGAGAAGCACTGAACAAACAAAACTGGAGATGTTCTTACACTTCTGCACAGGGTCCACTGTACTGTGCAAAGACAGAACTGAAGTAACTTTCAATAAGTTGTGCGGTTTAAGTCACAGGCCTGTGGCTCGCACATGTGGAGCAGTTCTTGACTTACCATGCACTTACAGCTCAAACTGTTGCTGTCTGGCAATTGCTTTGCAATAGATATTCTGTAATCCACATAAAATGCATTCATCCAGATGATTTTATCATGTTGAAATTACTGAGTGCTTACAAAACTCAGGTCTGCAACAGTAAGTAACATGGTACATGGAACATTATTCTTCATATTCATTTTGGCAAAACCGATTTTTTTAAACCCTTAATACCAGTGTTTTGGGGAATTTAAGACTTTTCAGGGTTATTATAGGCTTTTTTTGGGTTATTCTGAATACCGAGTCTTTAAATAACCAAGAAAAGTATTTAATAATGTTGAAAAGTTTTTAATAACCTTGAAAAGACAGGATATTAAAGATTTTTCAATGTTATTTTCCTTTCTGTAAAATGCAAAATGCAAGCAGACTACATGGCATGTTTTCTTTCTGTTTCTCACATCCATGGTGAGGCTGTCCCCTTCTTTCCTCCCTGCCACCATGTAGTTTTTAAGTTCTAAACATCTATATTTATAATAGATGAGTTTGCTGTAATATTTATAAGCATACAGATTTTGACACTTTGAAGTCCAAAATAATAATAATATAATAATAACATCCTTTTTTCAAGGCATATATAATTTTCAAATGTTCATGTTTTATGCAGTTCTTATTCAGAAAGAAGTACATCTCAATATTCAGTGAAAGAATGCATGTTTGCTGCAAATATCAGTTTGAATAAAGCATTCTTTATTTACATGTATTAATCTGAACATTCTTAATATTGACTCAAAATCAGCAGGAGGACAGAGAAAAGCTGTTTGGCATCACTTTGTCTCACCCTCTCTCCCTCTCTCACACTAAGATTAGGGCTAAATGAAAAGTTTTATTTACAAACACAAATAGCAAGGAGGCTCTGTCAAGCACAAAACCCCTGCCTTGATGGAGACCTGGCTCTTTGGACCAAATATGATCACACCCTACTTCAGCCAGGTGATGTGCATCACATTCAGTGAAAGTCTCTGAGTGGCAGTCAGACTGATGAGATGAGAGATAAGTCATAGTACACCAACACAAACCTTTTGTCCATCTTTAAAGTCAAGTAAAGATGTGTTTAATGTTCCAATACCACTTTCCCTCACAAAGAATGTAAAACAAGCGTAAATGGAACAACAGTCTCTCTGTTTGTCTTCTAAAGCCCCAAGGAAGCCATATCTTATGTCATCTTACATTTAGTGTCCAATTAGAGAGAGGATCTGATCTTATTCCTCAACTGCAGGCACAAATCCAATGCTTCATAAGCATCAGCCAGCAGATGCAACTGTGACTCCAGCATCAGAATGTTGCAGAGGTTGTAGATGTCTGTGTCGCATGGCGCTAATGGTCAAAATGTGCAGTTACTCCAACACAGCTGCCCATCAGCTCTGTCCACCTGAGAAATACAGTCTTCAGTTGTGTAGAGTTCTGGGAAATGTACATGACTCTGGGCCGGCCACTGGGTACCCTGTCATTCTTTGATGGTCTGATGACATGTCAATCTCACACATGGATGGTCTTGTCTAGTTCATCCTGGAAAAACAGTGTATTTAATATATAGATCAGTTCATGTTGTATGTCATCATTATTATTGCATTACATTACAGTGCTTTGGCAATACTGTATCTCATTATAGTCACGCTATGGCTTTATAGCCATTTGAATTTAATATTAGAAGTAAGAAAACACATTAACTGATATTCTCAAGTGAGTCTTAGATGAGTTATCAGAGGGCTCAACTGAAACATGTTAATTTATGATATAAGAAAAAAGGCCAACAATGTCAACAATGTTAACTGTATGGTGGGAGTAGAAGAAGAATTACTTCATTAGTCCCCTTGGGGAAATACTTTTTTTCACTCAATTTATTACACACTACAAACATGCACACACAGAGGTTTATAGACACGTTAATGTGAAGAGGAATGATGGAGTGATGGCTGCTAAGCAGGGCCATCACACCTGTTTTATATTTTCTACTATAATATTATGTAGTCTATATTCAACTTCACATGTCGGGATTTAATGATAGATATATGTCTCAGTATTCCACACTGGTCACAACCTCAGTATAAAATCGTTGTGATGACTTGTAATGCTGCCAATGCCACGCAGACTGTCATCAACAACTTATTTGGTTGCTTACCGTTGCCATGACGACTGTTCTGTGTTTAGGCTACAGTAGTCGCCTGTCGATGACGTCAGCGGGTGGCGACAAACATAAAAACATATCACAGTTGTGTTACTATCCTCTTGTCTAAATAAACACTGAATTAAGATTTAATATCAGTGTGTGGATTGATAGCATGACAACTACTGTATAAGTACATGAGTAGAAATACTGTAAGTGTATTGGTTCAGTGTAACTTACTTACATGTATCAGGGTTCATAATGTCTGTTACGTAAGATTATGGTAAACATGGCATGTACACTGCCCTTGTGGGTTAATCAGATGTTATATATGTTATAAAAACTGCCATGCAATTTCTGAAGAATGTAGCCTGAACACTGTGTGATTTGTGATGCTGTGCTACACTTTAAGGTAGTAGAATTAAAAATAACACTACAATATGATAGATTTAATCGCCTACCTGGATGATCCCCATGAAGCAGAACTGAATTAGACTTTTGTCTAAATATTCACCGTTGGACAAACCACCGTCCTTCAGATCAACAAACAGAGTTATGTAGAAGTCCATTGTTTCCTTCCGGAGAAATCCCCACCAACTTTCTATCCTCTGGTTTGTTGTGCTTTCCCCTTTAATGTAGCTGTCAATAGAAGGGCCGTCATGTATATTGCGACAGAGAAAACGCTGAAAGTCTCTGACTTTAACATTTTCTGTGCCCCGGTCACCTCTAGCAATCCTTGGACAACCACCAAGTTTCTCCACTGCCTCCATGTAGTAGCCTCCAACAATTTTCGGGTCACTGCTTGTGCAATGCATTCATCCAGATGATTTTCCAAGAAAACCTGTCGATGCAGCCATTGATGCAGATACCAAATGGCTTGAGTTTGTCAAATGTAATTAGGCCCTTTTGCAAAAGTAATAATTACAGTCACTAGTTACCTCTCAAAAGTAATGGTAAAGAATTATTTTACCAACAGTGTTGAGCATATTATAATATATTATAATAAGCTACATTTTACTAATTACTGCTTAAAAAATTAATAAAATTACTTTACACTTTGTGCCAAACTTGTTGGCGGTCTTGTTACGTTCCAAAGTTGAAGTGCAGATTAATGCCCAGAGAGCTTTTGTTGTCACCTATTTTCTCTAGAGAAAATATGTTCAAGTTGGTGGATGATTTATGCAGACATGCAGATTTGGATGAATTTATGACGAGCCCATGTGTGCACCACTACTCCTAGAGTAAAAATCAAATTGTGCAATGCAGTAACACAGCATTACTTGGATTAGTAAATGTAATATTATTACTCTTTTGAAAACTGTAATCCCTCACACTTCTCATTACTGGGTAAAGTAACAATATTACAGTAACAAATTGCTAAGAAATGCATTACAAGGTCAGACATTAGAGGGGATCCAACTTGACCTCTTCTAATGGCCAATGTTGTTTGTCTGCCCCGGTACTACCACTTAACAGTATCCAAATACACACAGACCTGACACACACTCTGTATATGAGCCAGCACAAATCACAGCGTGGGTGAGCCCGTCCAAGACCAATCATACTCAACAGGTTCTGGAATGCAGAAGGTATGTAGAACAGTGCACCAAAGTTCAATCATGCAAGCTTCATGCACCATGTTAGACTCCAAGACAACAGTGGAGGCCAAATATTCTCTCTCTCTCACACAGACACAAAGCTGACAGACACAGCAGCATCATTAATGAAGTGTGTGGACAGAGGTGCACCACTACCAACATACTTGTTAAAAATGACACTTGACCATAGACTGAAACAGCGACATATAAACCACCAGTGGTGAAAAGAGTACAGAAAATCTGTACTCAAGTACAAGTACTATTACATCACAAAAAGATTACTCAGTTACAAGTAAAAGTACTGGTGTAAGAAATATAGTTGAGTAAAAGTACAAAGTATTAATCGCAAAAAATACTCAGAGTATTAGTTACTTTTAACTGTTGATGTCATAGTCATCACTTCAAACTAGGGTTACAAATGTGCATTTTCCTAGACCAATAGTTTAAATTGATTCATTGATAAGATACAAAACATGTTTTTTTCCTCATTTTAATTTTTTTGTCTGTTTTGTTTTCGTCTTTTTTCTCATTTTAAGTTTAATTTTCCTTTCAAGAAATGGCTCTGTAAGACAAAACGATGTCAAATGAGGAGCAATTTCTGCCATGACTATTGATAAAATATAATTAAATACATTTTTAATTGGTTAGTCTTAACAGCAGTTAATTGATTACTTATAAATCATTAACATCCTTGCTCTTATGCATTTCGTTTTGTTTTTCGTTTGTGTCGTTTTTATTGGCCTCTTTGGATCAGTTCACCTGATTGCGACTAAAATTATATGATATGCATGGATATTGATACAGATTGTATTTACGTAGATTACATTTTATAATACATACTTAAGTGCGAGTAAAGACTAGTCAATTTACTCATGAAAGTATAAGTACCCCCAAAAAATACCTAATCACAGTAATTTGAGTATGTGTAATTCCACCCCTATAAACCTCACACAGACACATGCAGATGGCAGAAACAGCAACATCAGTATAAAATCCAGTTCTACACTAACTAAAATTGTACCCAATAAATACAGGCAATAGATTACTATAGACCGAAACAGTAAATGAGCTTACTTTAGATGATGACAGCAGGAGACGACGAGGCTTGTTGATGAACACTGAAATTATTTCATTAATCCAACGATTCGGTCATCTCTCTTTCAAAGTAGATCAGGGACAGAGTTGAGTCTGTGTGTCATCACTGATGTCCTGATGCAAATCTGTATCCGACTCACAGGTGAAGAGTCTTTCAACAGTGCAGCTTATTACGCAGAAAGTGCCGCGGACAGGAGGAGACGGTTATTTTGGAAAAGAAACTGGGGCATGCACCTCAACAAGTGAAGAAATGAACGGTCCTCTGTGAATTTTCTCCTCAGCTGGTGTACAAACTGTCCATTTTCTGGCAGAAAAGTGTGTACTTTCGCCATGATTTTTACATTAAAAGCAGCGAGCTGACAGATTGAAGGCTTCTGTTCCTCTGTTCGGTGGGCGGGCTAGACACTGAGTGAAAGAGAGGCTGCTCGCGATCTGGCATGTTTGCAACATTCACTGACAAACACAAAAAATCTGACCTATTATGATCAGACAGTAAACAAGATGGAAGAAAAAAATGCTTTTATTTGTATTGGTCACACAGATCTACGGGCTTATGACAACGTACAGTCTATTAACGTTCTGATTTTTCAAGTAAGATTGTGTTTTCACTGTTCTGAGTTATATTTTTACTGTTTAACAACCGCCCCTCTTTCTGCAGTGTCACTCAGCCTCTGGCAGCCCGCGGTGCAGCAGGCCTGAGCTCTGATTGGCTATGGTCAATGGGCGCAACCAAATATACCAACTGGAATAGGGGGGATCACAAACTTCTCAAATTTAAAATAAAAACGTTACTCCCCAACGCTATTTACCAATCACTGCAAATAAAAGTGATTATTGTGTATATAGTGATTAGCTACTGGGGACTGTAGTTATATTAATTTACTGTTGTTATACTATTTTAATGTAGCTTTATTATTTTAGTATAGTTGTATTATTTTTGTTTAACATTATTATTGTAGTGTAGCTTTATTATTTTAGTGTCGTTATATTATTTACGTGTCGTTAATATTAATTTACTGTTGGTATATTATTTAGTGTAGCTGTAATATTTTAATTAAGTTATGTTATTTTATTGTTGTTATGACTACACTAAAACAGTAAAGCTACACTTAAATAATATAGCTATACTAAAATAATATATTATTTAAGTGTAGTTATGTTATTTTAGTGTAGCTATATAGTGTAATGTTATTATTTTAGTCTTTATATTATTTTATTTAGCATATTATTTTAGTCTATTATTTTGTTGTAGCAATATTATTTTAGTGTAGCTATTGTGTAGCTCGTACAGGATTTTCATCAGCAGTAACTTAATATGACCGTTATCAAGCTGAAATGGATCATGAGACAGTAAAATAAAGCAGATACCTCAAAGTACAGACAGCATCACAGGTGAGAAACTAAACTTAAAACCACAGAGATTCAGTAAGAAGCTACAAAAGTGCTGAGAGCTGAACACAAAGACACTTTTATAAATCTCTTCCTCTCTGCCTTCCTGCACAGACATGAGCTGAATCTTGGCTTTCCAGCACATCACAAAGAAAAAGCAGAAAGGTAGTCTGTAGTCAAATAGTATAATAATCTGGGTCACTAAGTGACAACTTGTAAACAACTCTTAACAAAGCTGCTAGATCTCTATTCACTAAAAAAGGAAAAGCCCCAGATGAATGTTCATCATACATCATGCCTCACTCGTGAATGTCACCGTCAAAATTTCTGCCAAAGTTTTAGCATCCTGACTTGAAACTGTTCTGCCCACTGTCATGGGCCTACAACCTCAGACTTTGGGCTAGAGCACAACAGACAACAGATCAGATGATTTCTTACCTTATGGACCCATAATGAGCCATACCACATACACTCAAAACTTTTGATATGCTCTCTCAGTATAAGTGCAATGAAGTAATTTATTTCCCATATCTATCAGACAGCAGATGCTATTACACAGTCTGAGTTGCCATTCACTCTTTCCCCAAACAACATTTAAATATTTGGGAATCAAAATTTCACAAAATATATCACTATTACTTGAAAATATATATATTTTTTCTGTACTGAGAACAAAAGTTTAAGATCTTCAAAAGCAGAGCAGCTTTCAGATCACACTGGCAGGGAGAATACATTGTATTTAAAATTAATATTGTTCCACATTATCTGTACCTACTTTAATGTTTTCCTCTTTTCTTCTTGTGGCCCTTCATTCCTAGCATTGTCACATCCATGTTCCTCTGCTGCTTAAAAGATGTGGCATGCCATGCCAACAGACTTGCAATAATAATTATTAATTAAAATAATAGTCATATCAACTGTGAAAATCAAATCAATCAAACAACATTTTTAGCAGCAACCTCCAATGTGTAATTCTGAACTATTCAAACCAAGATTGAAGCCAGATTCTGTTTTTGGAACAGACAAGGTCTTAGCACTGTTGATGATTGATACAGTGAAGGCAGATTCTCCAGATTTGTTCAGTATTTGTCTTCAGCAGCCTAATGCAATATAACCTCTTCATGTACTTTCAAATTCAGCATTTCCTCAAAACAAACACACCTTCTTTTCCAGTTGCCCAGCCCTCCTCTGGAATTGATAACCTTTTGCTGCTGACAAAAGTCACAAAGCAGCATATTTTGTATATTTTATATGACCTCATAGCCATACACCTCCAGCATTGCTGAACATTAAAACTGGTGGGAAACAGAACTGGGAATTATTATGCTTAGACGATCAGAGGCCTAAGGCACTGGATGAAATAAAAGCTTGTGCAAAATCTCAACTCATGCAATTCAAATAGTTCATAGGGAACACTACTGTAAATCTAGATTTGCCAAGTTATACCCAAATATGGCAGACACTTGACAGATGTTTCCAGGCACCATGTAATCTCACTAATATGTTTTGGTCATTTCCAAGACTCAGGGAGTACTGGAAGTCTTATCTCAGGGCCATTCCAGTAATACTAGGTGAGGCTGGACTGGTTTCTCATTATTGGAACAATTCAAGACAATCCACGTCACTGTATTGTTCTATGATTCCTTCAATGGCAATAAAAAATACTTTTAAACAAAATGGAATTCAACAAAGTTGAATTAATATGATTTATATGTGGGGAAAATAAACAGCAATTTGCTGATGCTACCATACTGACCTTTATTTCATTAAAATTCAACTTGGAACCTTTTTTATTAGTTGCTTCCCAAATAAATAATTAATTAATGATTAATAAATGATGACTAAAAATTGCGGATGGCACGCCTGAACTTTTCCTGGCTTCTCTAGGGGTGCATGATAGAAAAAGTAACTGCAAGGTAACAAATGTGTGTGAGACACAGAACTGAGCAATTTATGAAGGGAAATACAGATAAAAAGACAAGCTTGAAGAAGACAAAATGACGCAGCAGCTTAATACAGCTTTCATGCTTTTATCTTCTTAAAGTAACACTATCTAGACATTCTATATCTAAATATGCCTTTTTCTGTAGTTTTAATTTGTCAATCAATTAAGAAAACAGGAGCTTACTATTCAAACCACTGAACTCAAATCCGATTGTAAATACTGTAACCTTGTAAACATCAAAGACTAACTGTTATGAATATCAGAGAATATAAAACATTTTTCCAGTGGAGTCCAAAAATGTTTCCTCTCAGCATAGCTCTGTGAGTGGAAACAAAAGTGTTGACAGCTTTCTGCATGGGACACACAAACACGCATACAGTTCTCTGTCCTGTGGTCACATCCCACAGACATGGCTTTATTTAGTCCATCACATCAGCAGCAAGTCTGGCTTCAGCAGCAGGTTTCACACATACACACACATGCACAAATGAATGCATCAGCATATTTACACTCCAGTGTGTCTCCCTCCTAAGAAACTGAACACAGTGAGAGCAGAAACTTGAGATTTGTCTGTCTTTTCTGCCACTCCCCCCACCCCCTTCAGAATCTCAAATAAAGAACACATGCAGCTATACGTACTTTCTTTCATCATCCTGTCCTTCACTTTCTCTTCTTTATTGCTTTCTTCACTACAGAGGTAGCAGCCGCCTACAACATGCTGAGGCTTGGCTGGAATGGGCCAATCTGCAGAAAACGCCACTGGTCTGGAGAAAATTAGAGAGAGAGAGAGAGAGAGAGGAAAAGAAAGGAAGAGATTCAGTCTGCATGTGAGCAAAGAATCGAAAGAGAAGAGAAATCTGAAACCTCCAAAGCTCCAGAAACAATCACCCCCTCCTCCTCCTCACTGCTGTGTCCCTCCATCTCCCTCTCTGCTTCCCTCTCTTTCCTCTTCTCTACTTCATCTCCCACCCCTTCATTTAGCATGTAAGCAGAAGCACTTACCCCTTCATCTTCTCCATTTGTACTCTTTTTCCTGTCACTTTCTTACTTTCTTTTATTTCCCTCTCTTCCCTCACCTTCACTCCTTCTTTAGACCTCCATCACTCTCTGGCCGCCTGTCTTACTTTATTCTTCTTCTATTCTGAAACAGTCGAGGTTGAAGGCAGAAGGGTAGAGTAGGGAAGAGGAAATTAATTCTTCTTTCCCATATTTTCACCACAGTCAGTTTAGATACATTGATTGTCACAGACACATTCTTCTTCTTCTTCTTCTTCTTCTTCTTCTTATTATTATTATTATTATTATTATTATTATTATTATTATTATTATTATTAGTAGTAGTAGTAGTAGTAGTAGTAGTAGTAGTAGTAGTAGTAGTAGTAGTAGTATCATTATTATTATTTATTGTTTGTATTACAGGCATCAAGAGAGTATGCAGACATATTGTCAGCCTGAAAGTCTACTTCATAAACAGCAACCTCAGGCTGCAAAATAAAAGACATAGTCCCATATTCTTCAGATGATCACATTTTGTGGATGGCATTATATATATTATGCATAATGATGGCATTAAGAATAGCTGGTATTTTCCATATCCACCTGAACAAGTGTATTATGACACAGGGAGTGTTTTATAAAGAACACTATGAAAAGCCTGGTTTGAATGAAACAAACTAAACATGGATAAAAGGATGAGACTGGAGTTCTCTTTTACTTTTGTCATTGTGACTGAATGCCACCAAAAGACCCAAACAAACAATGTGTTAGAACCCTTAAGAGAAAAATTATTTATAGTCACAGAACAGCACATATTAGACATATGGTCTAATAAAATAACAAAAAACAGGTACTGAAGCTAAAATATGCAAAATCACAAATCAAAGAAAAACCTTTTTGCAAACAGTCCACTCCCTGCTTTCTCTGCATGTCAGACAGCAGACCTGTTGATGGTGTAATACTGGATCCATATCCAGTATGAATATTGTTTAACATCATTTTTATATATTCTACAACATTTGCAGTGAATATAAAAGTGGAATTCTGCTTTTATACTATAAGGCTTCAGCCACAGGCAATAATAATTTATTCTCTTACTTGTAATTTAAACACTAAGGCAGCCTAAAGCTAAATGACTGTGAAGTATTTTTTCAGTTCGTTTACAAGCACTTTTGTGACTGGAATACCTTACAGATACTTTAAATAAAGATCTGAGCTTTTCACAGCACATCAGAGGATCTGCTGATGAAAAACCTGGAAGAACACAGAATGAGAGATTGTAACACACCTGAGCTTAAACTAAATCTAAATGACAGACTAAGCTAGTCTGGAAGGACGAGTTTCCAATATCTCATATTCACATTTATTTAAGTCTGATTTATATAACAGAACATCCCCAAAACAAACCAGGTTTGATTAAAGTAAAGTAAACGCTTATGTTATATTTATGACACAGGTACTGCTCAAGAACTACTAGCAAGCTAGTGTAGCACAATACTGTCTTGAGCTACTTCATCCTACTGCCAGGGCTGATCTCGCTGGCTGTATTTTACCAGCTAAGATTATGAAGCAAACCAATGGCAAATCCATCTATTGTAAAATAGCCTATAGAAACATCACAGATTATGGTATTCCTAAAATGACTGTAATTTATTTTCCAGCATTCAGAGTTTCTTTCAGCATACAGTGTGTGCTGTTTTGGCCAGTTATGAGAATTAGAGATGTTCCGGTACCTGCAGTTCACTGAATGGCCAGTGGTGTCATTAATAATGAGGATGGCCTAGCTACCTAAGCCTAAACTAGAACTTAGTAGAGCCCGAAAAAGGCAGAAGCTTGACAATATTCTGTCTGACCTCGACCGGAACCCGTCAATGATTGGCACATTTCAGCCCAAACCTAATTACAGCCCAACATTTATCTTAACAAGCTTCCTTCTATGTACCAAACAGTAGGAGTTGGCAGTGACAGGGTAATTTGAATCAGCAACGACAAAACTGGGGAGAAAAATGGAAGAAAAAAAAAAAACACTACTACTACTACTGATGAGAATGATAATAATAATAATAATAATAATAATAATAATAATAATAATAATAATAATAATAATAATAATAAGAAGAAGAAGAAGAAGAAGAAGAAGAATATAGCCCAAACCCAATGTAAGCCCATGAAATATGTAAGAAATAAGGCCTGACTTGAACCAAAACCTTTTAATCCAACACTATATTTTCACTTTAACCATTATTAAATATGCCCATATACGACAGAGTCCTGGCTGAAAGGTCCTGAGCAGCTGGAGGCTGGAGATCAAACACACATTTACAGTCTCCTTTGTCTCTGAGTGAGTGTGTGTGAGTCACTATGATTATGGGTGTTTTTGTGAATCAGCATTAGTCACAATGGAGATGGAGGAGGTCTGAAGGAGGTTTAGAGAACTAGATGAGACTGGAGGGCTGCAACTCATTGTTCACCTTACTCCTTTTATTTTGCTCATATGTCTACATAAACGTCCACCACACACATACAAACATGCAAACACACACACACACACGCACAATTCACTTTGAATTCAAAGGCACTTTATTGCCATGGGAATCAAATGTTTACATGGCAACAAACCAGGAAAAAAAAATCTTTTTGACCTTTTTGTTAAATTTTTGTGTTTGACCTTTTTGTAAATTGAAACCATCATATTAATTCCTAAATAAAACTGGATTGTATTTTCATACAACTCCAACCGAAGTCCCTGACTTTCTCATCTTTGAAAAATCACCCTTTAGTTAATAAGGTAAGACATTTCAGAGGTTAACAGAAGAAACACTCTGAATTAAATTCTGATTGTAATTGCTGATGATACAACATGATACACACTTTGATATTGACATGTTGGACAGGGTCAGTTGATGTTTTCAGATTTTATTGATGTGTTTTGCTTAAAGTTAAAATGTGTAAAGTGTGTGCCCTTTTAGTGTTATGGAAAATGAAGTCTTCCCTAATGGGATGAATACATCATATATAATACATTGGAGCCCCGTTACAACATAGCCTCCCGACAACACATCACTGACATTGCTTTGCTCAAGCTGTACACAGAGGTTAAAACAAGGGTGCTGGACTCATAGCTCAGCTGAGAGTATTGCTTTGAGATGCGACACTTTGACATCGAGGGCCACTGAATCATACACAACCATAACAGCTCAGCATATTACTGATGAGGGGAAACTGGACTCCCATGTGCTGCAAACATGAGCCATTGGGCAGCCACAGAGGGAAAAACATCACAGCTGAGACTCAGAGGGTTAGAAAAGCAACCCCTTTGCCTTTCCCAGGAGATCCTCTCAGTTGGTGGAGGGGATACGAACAGGAGTATCCTCAGCTATCCAGAGTAGCAAAATGTTTCCTGTGCAGTCCTGGCACAAATGTCTCTGTGAAGCATTTTCTCCATTCCAAAAGAAATCGTTACTGCACAGAGAAGTGTGAAAGCTGGATATGTGGACCAACCTGTCTTCCTCCACAAAAACCTTGACATTAAAAAATAAGAACTGACATACAAACTGGAATAACGTGGAATCCAAAGGATGTGAGAATGTTCATCATCTATTTATTTTTTACTTATGTTTATTGGGAGTTAGGAATATTGCATTTTTCTTAATATAGACAGATGGTTAATTATTTTGTACAGATTGCACAAAAATAGTGTTATGATGTTGGATGTTGATGCTGATGCACAAAAAGAGTGGATGTTGTGAGGAGGACTCTGCATTTTCTTTTTATTAAAAATATAAAAAATTGAAAACTTGTACATACTGTATATTACAACAGAATATGAACCTTTTAAGGAGGATCCAACACTGCCTGTTGACAGTTTAGATTCTTAATTAAGAATCCTGTATACACTTTTATTTCTTTTACTGACATAGGCACAAGGTCACTAATTATTCTGCTTTTAGCTCCAGAAAATGGCCTCTTTTGTTGGAATGTGTTTCCTTATCTGGATCAAGGGTCTAAGGACAGATAATGTCATATGTTGTACAGATTGTAAAGTACCCTTGATTTGTGATTTGGGGCTATATAAATAAAATGGACTTTGATTTGACTCTTTAGCTGCTAAATACTCTATTATGTTCACTAGCCAGTTGCTAACTTTGTCTGCTGTTTCGTACTGAGCAGGTGGTGTACAGTGAACATTTTTGCTGAAAACAGCTGCTCACTGCCGCTAGAAACAGGGTTGGTGAGAGGTTACTGACGGTAGCTGAGGGAAACTGCAGAGTTGGTGGTCATTTTCTATGGGCTCATCACCACAAGCAACACAGCATCAAATGATCGGTTGCTATTATAAAATACTGATTTGATTGGTACATATTTAAAGATTACCACATGTAAAAATATTCACATGCATACTTATACACACTTATATGCTTATCATAAAAACATAACACAAAAGTTATGAAGTTATTATAACGTGGGTCATGTATGAGTTTATTTGTTAGAGTTGCTGTTACCAAGTCATGTTTTGGAAAAAATAATAGTAATCATCTTCTGTTTTTATGTGTCCATGAGAATGTGTGATGGCAGTGCAGTCCCAGAAATAGCTCCTGCATGCACATCCACTCTATAATCAATGTGTTCCCATCATAATTTGCTGTGGAATGGGCTGCTCCCTCGTCTCTATGTATGGCTCTGTGGAAGACTGGAGGGCACAACCATTCAGTCTGAACAAATCAGAAATTTCTCAAACTCGTATAACACTGACCTCCTCCTTCATCGTTATTTGATGTTGTTTATTTTGCCTTTTACTTTGTTTTCAACTTTTCAAATAACGTGCAAGATTTTGACATTTCTTTCATTACTGGTTCTCAGACTTTTCCACCGGCACCTTTGGCTGCACTGAGCCAAACTGTACTGCACCCAATTGCATTTCCATTATCACTTTCAACATGCCAAGCAGCGCTAAGCCGTGCCGAAGACAAACCTACTCTAGAGTGGGGCCAAAGCAAGCCCAACCTTCCTCCAAGCAGGCGGCGGTGATGTCTCACCAGCCGCAGCCAACCCATGACGATCCTCCTCCCCCCCCTTCGAACAAGTGAGTGTCATGATATTCAGCTCGTATGTGCAGGAGAACAGAGAGAAAGAAATTTCTTAAAGTCTCTTTATGTTCAGCCTCAGTACTTTTGTGATTTTAACAGAATCTTTATGTTTTCAACTGTAATTTCTCTCCTCTGTCGCAGTTTGAACTTTCAGGTATTTACATTATTTAGCTGTTTCATATTCGCGTTCACTTATGTCAGAGTCGTGTTAAGTTACTGCTGATGAACCCCCTCCCCCACCCCCCAATGAAAAAATTTCCTGTTCCTGTTTCCCGCTTAATTCGAGCCTCCTTTTGAATTTGAAGTCCACTATTTTTCTGATCAGGTATCTGACATCGAGTGTATTAAACAAGGTGGAAATCTGACTACCTTTAAAATATGCCACTATTATCATTATCCTAACATGTCTGTTTTTCTGGCTTATGATTGAATAAAATATTGAAATATTAGAGACAAGATTTTTATATGTATTTTAGGTAAATTAATTGTTCTAGAACTGAATAATAATTAAAAAAAAATCATTAATTGATTAATGAATCTATAGACTAATCCATCAGTTGAAAACATAATCGATAGAGTAATTGTTTAAAAAATAGCCATCATGCAGAGGTACATGCAGGTAGTGTGAAGCGACCTTTAATCTGCTAAGTATGAGCCAATTCAACAACCAGGAGCTGAAACCATTATTATATTGCTCCAGGCTCCTTTGACAAAATCAGCAATTTGACCTCATAGAAATCAGTATCAGTTTAAGTGAAGTCTACAGCTCTGGAAAAAATGAAGAGACCACTGCAAAATGATCAGTTTCTCTAGTTTTACTATTTATAGGTATGTGTTTGAGTAAAATGAACATTTTTGTTTTATTCTATAAACTGCTGACATTTCTCTCAAATTTGAAATTAAAATATTTCCATTTAGTGCATTTATTGGCAGAAAATGACAACTGGTCAAAATAACAAAAAAGATGCAGTGTTTTCAGACCTTGAATAATGCAAAGAAAACATGTTCATATTCATTTTTAAACAACACAGCACTAATATTTTAACTCAGGAAGAGTTTAGAAATCAATATTGGTGGGATAATCTCAATCCTCATAAAATAAGATTTGGTTCAGGTGATCATCTAATCAGTGTTTCATTAAGTAGAATGAGGAGTCTTGTGTTGGAATCCAGCAAACTCTGGAATGGATTGGCTGTCATACATGTAGAGATGCTGATGTAAGAAACATTGGTGAGAGTGGTCTCTTCATTTTTTTTCATTTTCATTCACTTATCAAGCTCACACATGCTGCCACTGAAATCATCTGCTCTAGTTTTGTCCCCTAACCCTAACTCATTGCAGCAATGAACAAACTGTCTCAGTGATGTGCATCAAGATGTAAAGATGTATTTATGTGGACTTTATGTATTGCCCGTACAAAAACAGAATATAATGACTTTATTCACTGATTTGGATGAACATATTTTATGGACCATATTTATGTAACATATTTTATGGCTTTCTGTTTCTCTGTCTGATGTACTCAAGCAGCTCAGCCTCAACTCTGGGTCTGAGTTTCTGCTAACTTACTCATACTTTCACATCGGGGACTCAGGCCCAGATCCAAGTATGCTAAATCCTGTTCATTTCATTAAACTGAACACTTCATAGGGCGGCACGGTGGTACAGTGGTTAGCACTGTCGCCTCACAGCAAGAAGGTCCTGAGTTCGATTGGGGCAGGGCCTTTCTGTGTGGAGTTTGCATGTTCTCCTCGTGTCTGCATGGGTTCTCTCTGGGTTCTCCGGCTTCCTCCCACAGTCCAAAAACATGCATGCTAGGTTAATTGGTGACTCTACATTGCCCGTAGGTGTGAATGTGAGTGTCTGTCTATGTGTCAGCCCTGCGATGAACTGGCGACTTGTCCAGGGTGAACCCCGCCTCTCGCCCAATGTCAGCTGGGATAGGCTCCAGCAGCCCGCGACCCTTACGGAATAAGCAGTTACAGAAAATGAATGAATAAACACTTCATACTCTAGGGTAAAGTGGACAAATCGATTAGGATGGCAGCACAGTTGATAAGCTGTTCATCCACCTATATCTTTATTTATATGTGAAAGCTAACCCACAACTTTTGATAAATACATGGCATACTGCATCTACCAAGATGTCAAGCTCCCCCTTCAAGTGCTGCTCATCAAGCTAAAATGGCTACATCCAAATATTTCAAGGGAACATTAGCAAATAACATGGGAACTAGACAGACTTGTGAAGAGGGCTCAACTTTGCCTCCACAAACTTTGCCTCCACAAAAGCAGAATCCTCAAAAGTCTCAAGCTAAGAGAATATGTTCTCTGAAATTACCAAGATGAGCACCACATGTTAATAGTAGCAGCCGATATATTGACAACCAAACAAACAAGCTGAAAACCACAATGAATGCTATCTAGGAGCAAGCTGAGGAAGCAGTGGAGAGGATTTCTCATTTAGAGGACACGTCCAAACAACTAGTTACCAACTGTGAACGCAATGACAAAAATAGGCCATAGGATCATATTCAAACACTTGAAAATCTGAGTAAAAGAAACAATGTGAGATTAAATGGACTTACAGAGACCTGTGGATTGAACAGAACAATGATGACAGTTAGAAGCAATCATACCTACTGTGAGAGCAACCTTAGCTGATGCAACAGAACCATTCAAAGCGACCTCTCAGTGAACATGGCTGGAGCAGGGCTGAACATGACCTCAAATACCCACAGGAAATATAGTACAGACATCATTTACACTTTCCTGATGCTTTCCTGAGTATTCTGAGAGCTTTACTTGTTGCAAAAGAAGCCAACCGCTAACTGATATTAACTCCAGATAGCACGCATACGTCTCGCCAACGTCGGCCTCAGATCGTGCGTCGGCATTCTCCTCCTGACGTCTGTAAATGCATCGGAGAAGCATCGGCCCATAGCAGGGACATGGTTTGCCAGAGGGCGGGATTATGCGCGCCATTTCAAAGTCGGCGATAGGTCGGCTGTGGATCGATACATTGCACGTTATCCAATTGGTGCCACTGTCAACGGAACTGAGAGCAGGCTTTGGGACGGAGAGGTTACTTCATCTCATCCAGGACTAGTCTTCAGGTAAGCTCACTTAAAGTAAATATATAAAAAATAGCTGTTTTATAAATATGACATACAGGGTTAGCAAGATAAGTCGGGATTTAGCAACATAAGTTGTTAAGCCCTGACTGGGTATGCTAGCACAGGTGAAGAGCCCAGATGCCGACTCCTAACAGGCTAGCTAGCTAGTTTAGCAAACGTTAGTTGCTTAGACCTGACCAGCAAATGTATTAGCTATCTAGCTCTAACTTAATTTAGCCATTGCTAGGTAGCCATAAGTGTTTCCAGCACGTGAACAGTCTCCATCTAGACAACAAATCAGTGTTGAATTTGGGAAAGGGTCAGGTCACGTTAGTAAGCGTTAGCTGTTAGCTAGTAGCTGGTGGGCTTCGGTGTTTTTACAGCTGCGGAGTTAACTTTAGCAGTTAACTGGCAGCTAATGAAGGGAGGCTCTGCTCTGCTCCATTTGTAAATATGACTCGGTGTAACAGTTTCTCATAGTTCGGTACTGGTTATGGACTATTGTTGGTGTGTTTACACTTTAAGTGAAGTTAATATCCACTTCACGTAGGTGTGTGGAAAACACAACAGACTCCAGTTGTTTCTGTCATGTCCCTCCAGTCTGCCCCCCTCGCCTCTCCTGTAGAGCTGGCCGGAGTTCAGCAGCTATCCGCGGTCAAGCCGAGGCTGTCAGACCGCACCACAAAATAATACACGCAAACTTTTTGTGGTTCATATTTTCAAGTCATGCTTTCTGCTGGTGCTTCATACAGTGTTGCCTGTGACACTGTATTAAACATGGGTTATTTGGAGGCCTTGTTGTGGTGCTTTTTAACACGTTTGATAGCTAAAGAGTATAGGGCTAATACTATTAGCTACAGGTCTCTTATCAACTACGGTGGCTCTGTAAGGTCAGACAGCGGCCAGGAAAAAAGGCACAGCAACGTTTTCCTTTCTTGGTGTGTCTATTTGTACGTGTTTATTTGTGAAGTATGGGTATAGTGTTGTATAGTATAAGTTAACTGAACAACCTGGGCTCATGTGTTTTGTCTTTTTCTCCCCTTTGCAGGCTCATAAGTCTGCCAGCAGACCGTGCTGTCCGTGTGCGTCTCCTGACCGGCCACCTGTATATTTTTATCTGTTCTGTCTTTATCTTTTCTGTGCTGGAGTTATTTTGACTATGCAGTCCGAAATAAATGTATGATCATTAACTTGAATCGTACGTGTCTCTTTATTTTATTCACACACTAAATTAGGAAGCTATTTTGATGGTCAAGCATATTGTTTTTTATTGTCATATTACCATATTCCTATCACATGTAAGATGAGATATTATGATAGATGTTATGAGATATGAGATATTTGCTGATAGAACGATTCGACCTGAATAAATAAAGGTCATAGAAGCTGTAGAGAGGCTACGCTGTGCAGCTTTGATACATCATCCAAACGTTGTCTGGAGAGCATTTTCGACCAAATGCCGACGTCTCGGCGACGTCTTCCCAATGAGCAAACGCTCTCCATACGATGTCGCAGCGATGCAACTTTATTCATCGTGCCGACGTCGGCAAGACGTAGGCGTGCTGTCTGGGTCATTTATCCATGCAGCTAACGCTAACATTGCCAACTAAACTCTGGGGTGCCAGGAGCCAAACCTGGCAAGAAAACCCCTGCTGAACTCTGTTCAGTGGGAACTCAGCTAGGTTAATGGACAGCTGTGCTGTAGCTGCATGGGTGGAGAGGAATGCAACGTTCGCTCATTCAGCACTATTGGCTACAGCAAGACAAGTCCCTTTCTAACTGCGTGTTTTTGCAGGATTGTGTTAAAATCTCCTAAAAATTACATTTATTCAACTAATTTTCAGCAAATGTTTTCTGAGGGATCCATGATGCCAACAAGATTTTTTAAATGTTTGTTTTATTGTTATGCTTAGACACTGGCTAACTTTTTACAGCAACTCCTTAACCAATTTCCAATTTCAACTGATTTTGTCACATGTTTGGGGGAAGTTTCTGAGTCACATTTAAAGGGGACCCATTAGTATAATTTCCAGCTCTATATTTCTATTCTCGGACTACACTAGAGCTTTGCATGATTCACAGTTCAGAAACATCCATACTTATGGTATATCAGCCCTTTGTGCATTCAATCTCTGTTTGTTCATTAAGCCATTTTAGCTCCCCTCTTCAACTACAGTGCTGTGCATGCTACGCTGTGCCTAGAGTGGATGGCCATATAAAGGAATCAGTGTCAACCTGTCACATCAAGTCATCAACAGTAGAAAAAATTGTTGAAAACTTGAGCATTTGGCTCACATTATTTGACTTTATGGCCATATTTAATATGAACAGCAACATATAGTCTATGACAGAAAATTGTAAAGAATATAATAAGTCTCCTTTAAAAGGAAAAAACAGAAACCTTCAGTTTAGTTCAGTTTTTTAAGATTTATTTAACCAAAATTACCAACACAGTGCAGGACAGATCATGGATTATTGCAACTCAGTTTGATACAAATGTATGAAATTTCAGTACAGATTAGAGCTCAGGTGATTCATTGGTGTAATTGCCATCACTGATTACGAAAATATGTTGATTTGCATATTGTGTGTCAACATGTCATTATGAGCTGTTACACCTGATCAGAGCATGAATTCACCTGGAGAACAAGCTGCAGAGTTGCCACAATCATCAAAAGTGTGCACTGAGAAACCTGTTCTCCTATTGCAGCATCCCCGTTTACTTGCTGTCAGCATTAGATGATAGATTTTCTAGAAATTTCTTCATTACCCCTTGTTAAAAGTAATGTCTGCACTGCTGCTGTTAACTTCTCATCATGCAAATAACGTTATAGATTGTCTGTAATTCACCTCAGTTGTCTGAAAAATGACAGAAAATATTTTCTTTGGCCCACACTGTTGCAAAAGTACACTGCCAGTAGGCCTGTGCGGTATACCGGTTCGTACCGAAAACTGGTCTTTATTTTCGTTATGATATTAATTTTTCATATACCGCTATACCGGTGAATAGCCCAAACAACATCTGGAACGTGCGTGGCGGAAAGTGTTTCAGCGGGGACCCATTTCACTGCTGCACACCAAGACTACAGGTGTGCATGCGGGTGTTCTCTAGGGATGTTCCTGGCGTCTAAATTCCCTGTCGATTAAACGCAAAATTTAATTTAGACTAGTCTAACACCAAGAAAACACTCAGAAAGATGTTAAAATTTAGCAGAATTTATTAATCTATAATGTTAAACACTGTCCAAAAAAAATACTGTGTGTATTAAGAGTCATTTGAAGTTGGTCGTCACAGTCTACAATCACCAAATCGTACTTTAAATGCCGCTGAAATGCGCGCTACTTACACATTAATGTACAAAACATGACAACAACTCACTAAACACTTCACCTTTTCAGACCGAAGAGGGTCACAGTGTCTGCAGGTAGAGGACACAGAGCTAACGTTAGCTGCCAGCCTGACACACAGTGTGGCTAACATTAGCATTGCTAGTAGCAGCAGCAGCAGCTCCGCTTGCATTTCTGCAGTTCTGCATGTCTGTGTCTGTGCTTAACATGGTCACATGTTTATCCAGTCAAATGAATATATATCAGCTTATTCTGTCACAGTCTACATTCATCTGTCTGACTTTGCTGATATAAACAGTTTATACATGCTGGGCGAGAGGGGCTACCATCCCAGCCCTGACTAGTGGCGTGCGGCTGCATAAAACAGATAACAGAGGCAACAGATAACTGGCATCATGCATGAATGAAAGATTGATAAATATTGAAAATATTTTATTTTCAAAAATTTTGAACTACTAGTGCTGACTAGTATGTGTGGGACGTTTAATCATATAGTCGTCCCCGCCATGTGATGGCAACCATACTTTGAAGGGGTCATGCTTTTACCTGTGTCTGGACATGAAAAAAAAAACATGATACAGTCCTTATGACAGTAAAATGGGCTGTTTAAAGCCAATCAACTGTAGTAATTCTCTTCTCATTAGAAGAAAATGTGGGTAAGAACACTGTTGCATGAAAAAAAAAATACTGTCAAATACTGTGAAACTGATATGATTTAAAAAAAAAAATGTGATATGAAAATTTTGTCATACCGCCCAGCCCTAACCGCCAGTGATCATCTTACCTGCATATGACTCCAGAGATGATATAACTCTATGGGCCCTATCTTACACCCGGCGCAAAGCCATTGCGTCGCCAGAGCAAGTGGTTTTGCTATCTTACACCAGCGCAAGTGCCAATAGATAGCAAATGTACTTGCGCTGGGTCTGTGCCTGTGTCTCTGCATGAAGGCAAAATGAAGGCGTGGCCAGGCATGTTTGCTACCTTGTGCTCAGCGCATTGGAGTAAAAACCGCTTGCGCTTTAGACCAGCCAAAACCTGGTCGAAGTGCAAAACTCCTTCATTTATGGTCATTCTCTTCCTCACATGAGAGTGTGGATTAGTTAAGTGTTATTCGAACATATAAAATGTAATTTACTCAGCAATAAAATGTAAATATTGAAGTTAAAAGTGTTCAAGTGTGTCTCGCACTTGGCTGAGGCGCACACACGTCTTCACAATCACAGAACAATTTCATTCATGTTAAACAGTCATGCGTGCATGTGTCTTTAAAGATAAACTCACTAATGAGGGAAAAATTATAATTATAAAGCCTAATAAATCTCAGCAGGCCTGCAAACGGGATCAGAGCTGTCTGATCGTCTTTATCAGATGAGTCAGCATGACAGGTGGAGCAGCTGTAGTGTTTGTGTCTGCGTGTTTGTTATGATCCATTAAAACAATGTTTAAACAATTATGATCTATAACATACAAAATATACAAGACACTATATTTGACTACATGAGTCCGGCCCAACCTGAGAGAAAAAGGTATGTGTGCTTCTGTCAGAGCTGGTTGGATATATCTGTGCGTAATTCTGCGCACTTCAAACTTCAGAAACTCTCTCTGATTATTTTGCAGCGGGTCAGAGGAGTGAGGATGGGAGGAGGAGATGAGGATTAGATGGGAGAGGAGAAGAAGGAGGAGCACAGACAGCTGCGTATCTGCTCCTCCACCTGGCTCAGGTGGGCCAGCGGAACCGGGAAGCTTCGCAGTTCGCCTCCCCTCTCTACTACACCATCTCTCTCCCCGCTCCTCAGCCAGCAGAGTTAATGATGATGATGATGATAATAATTAATTATAAAATACAACATACTTTCAACATGCTTCAGGTTAAAATATAAGCAGTTACATATCTGCATGACATTTGCGGTTCATTTATTGTATTGGTTTTTGCAGGCGTTAATGTAAAATAAATTATTTACACATGAAGCTGTTTTGGAGACGTCCTGCTGTCTCCATATATCGCGTTTTCACTCCTCGAAACAGGAGATCTTTCTCCTCACTTTAAAATTCTTTTCTCTTTGTTTCTTCCTGGTAAATCTGCCGTCATGCTGCCTCCGCTTGCGCTGCTGGGCACCCGCCTCTTAAAGGCGATGAGAGCTAACTTTCTGATTGGTTTATTGCCTGTTCAGCCTAAACTCGCCTGTGAATTAATGAGGACACTTGGGCACGTCTGATAGGTGTATCCCGCTTTGCGCTGGTGGTGCAAAGGGCGGGGCAGGGCAAAATATCACTCCCAGCCCTAGCACAGGACAGCAAAGGTGGATTTGGACACACCTTGAATAAATTTCCAGACAGCACGCATATGTCTTGCCAACGTCGACACGATGAATAAAGTTGCATCGCCGAGACGTCATATGGAGAATGTTTGCTCACTGGGAGGATGTCGCAGAGACATCGGCATTTGGTCGAAAATGCTCTCCAGATGATGTTTGGATGATGTATCAAAGCTGCACAGCGTAGCCTCTCTACAGCTTCTATGACCTTTATTTATTCAGGTCAAATCATTCTATCAGCAAATATCTCACTATCTTACTTATAATGTGATAGGAATATGGCAATATGACAATAAAAAAACAATATGCTTGACCATCAAAATAGCTTCCTAATTTAGTGTGTGAATAAAATAAAGAGACACGAACGATTCAAGTTAATGATCATACATTTATTTTGGACTGCATAGTCAAAACAACTCCAGCACAGAAAAGATAAACAAGACAGAACATATAAAATATACAGGTGGCCAGTCGGGAGACGCACACAGACAGCACGATCTGGAATGCTGGCAGACTTATGAGCCTGCAAGGGGGAGAAAAAGACAAATCACATGAGGGACTGGAGGGACATGACAGAAACAACTGGAGTCTGTTGTGTTTTCCAGAGATGCTGCACTAAACTCAGACACACCTACGTGAGGTGGATATCAACTTCACTTACAGTACAAACACACCAACAATAGCCCAAAACCAGTACTGAACTATGAGAAAATGTTACACCGAGCCATATTTACAAATACAGCAGAGCAGAGCTTCCCTTCATTAGCTGCCAGTTAACCGCTAAAGTTAACTCTGCAGCTGTAAAAACACCGAAGCCCACCAGCTACTAGCTAACAGCTAACGCTAACTAACACTGTTGTTTCAACAAGCTCAAACCAAGGTATTGTGATCTGGTTAAGGGGTGCTACTCTGGATTTCCAGGATACTGATGATCTGTTAATTATAGCTTGCTGCACTGTAACCTGATTTACTTGCTTCACAACTGTGACTGTCTTAACTGGGTCAAAGCTTTCAGGTTTCATGTACCCACCTGCATGAAACCTGTGGAGAAAATACCTTCTTGTGGTGGACTGACTCTTCATAGACACTCTAAAGGCCCAAACGCATTGAAAGTGTCTGACACATGTTTTGAAGAACATCTATTGGTTTAAATGGCCAAACATACACTCAGAGTGCCATGAGATGCTTCAAACTGCCTTGAACCCCCCCTTTCTGACTTTGTTTCAATTTTGGAGTGTCAGATGACATTTTTTTTTCTTCTTCTTTTTACAGCTGCAGTATGTCGGAGAGAGCTAAAATCAATTAAAAGCAGGCATGGTCACAAGAAGCGGGTTAAAAAAGTATGATACAGACTTGCAGTCTTGCAGACGGACCATGTGAATATGGACAGAGGTGTTGACATGACATGACCTTTTTTTATCATTAATTCTAATGTAACTGTACAGTTCTGTGATTTATCAGTGAAGTATGAACTACACTGCAGACTGGAGTCTCAGATCTGCATTATGTATCCTCTGTAAAACATCTGTCACTGTGCTATGTTGGGTTTTCATAGTGCTCGTGGGAAGTCACATACCACGTCACATATACATGAGCAATTACACCACATGATGTCTGTCTGCTGTCAAATAGAACATTCTCAAATTGTTGCACAACCCTAATTCCAAAAAAGTTGGGATATTGTGTAAAACATTAAAAAAAACAGAATGCAATAATTTAATCATTTTCCACTTGTATTCAATTGAATACAGAACAGAGAAAATATCTTTAATGTTCACTCTAATAATTGTTTTTGTAAATAAACATTCATTTTGAGTTTAATCCCCCGCAACATTTTTCAAAAAAGCAGCAAATGACTGGTAAAGTTGTGGAAAGCTCAAAAATGCCTGTTTGGAATATTTCACAAATAACAAGTTAATTGTTAACAGATGACAGTATCATGATTGGGTACTGAATGGGCATCATTGAAAGGCTCAATCATTCACCAGCATGGATGGGGTGAGGTTCACCACTTTGTGAAAAACTACATAGCCAACAGTTTAAGAACTTTTCTCATCACAGAACTGCATGAATTTAGAGATTTAACCATCTACAATCCATAATATCATTAAAGATCCAGAGAATCTAGAGAAATCTCTTCATGTAAGCGGCATGGCAGAAATACACTGAATGCCTGTGAACTTTGACCCCTCAGATGGCAATGCATTAAAAACCCACATAATTGTATAAAAGATTCTACATGGGCTCGGTAACACAGTGACATCCCCTGCTTAGACAATGCCAAGACACATTCTGCATGTGTTACAATGATGTAGCTTTTTAGTAAAACAGGTCAGTATACTAGACTGGCCTTCCTGCCAATCCTGTATTCCATTGAAAATGGGTGGTGCATTATGATGTGTAAAGTATGCCAATGTAGACCCCAGACTGTTGAGCACCTGAAGATGTATATCAAGCAAGAATGGAAGAGAATTTCCTTTAAGACTTAAGTAATTAGTGTCCTCAGTTCCCAAAGGCTAGTTGAGTTTTTTTTTGTCCAAACTGTTCATGACAGAGACCTCCAAGTCACTGTACTTGTTTCCACTTCTTTCTTGAGTAGGCACCTCAATCAAATGGGGTTTGATACAATGAAAATTATTATAATTTTAAGGTTTTTACATGAGGTTAAAGAAAACTGACTGTTGGTGGTTTGCTCTAGTAGGTCAGATGGTAGAGTCTTTCTGTTATCGTTCAACAAGGTGGAGGACCCAAATGCAAATGACATGAGGGAACCAGCTAAAAAAAAAAAAAGGTTTAATGAAATTAAACAAAAGAATCAAAGGCTTACACAAATGCAGGGAGGTAAAAATCCAAGGTCCAAGAAACAGAATCCACAAAAAGGCAAACTCAAAAACAGTCCAGGGGCAAAATAACATGGTAGAAACACAGGAGGGAAACACAGGGGATGCAGGCAGACTGACATGGAAAACAAACAAACTGACACAGAGAAACACATGGGCTAAATAGATAGAACTAATGAGACACAGGTAGACAAACAAACTAATGACAAGCAAAAAAGAGCGGGAAAAGAACAAAGACAGGAAGTAAAGACAAGATACATGAGGGAGGACCAGAACTACCAAAATAAAACAGGAAACCACCAACAAAACCAAAACCAAAACCATGACACTTCCTCCACTTTCCCCACTCACTCCCCCATTTCCTGTCTGTCTAGAGCTGTCCTATCAAATAAAAGCTAAAAAGTCCAAGTGTAATTGAAAAAAATCACTGTTGGCTGGGAACATGATGGTGTTTGGTCACATTGTGGACAGCCTCTAGGAAGTATGTGTCCCTCATGAAGTGAAGAGTGGTTGATAAAGGATGCAGTGACTTATTAATGGTCTCTGTCACAGCTGAATGCACATATATCAGTTTGACGCATAGTCAGTCTTTCATAACACAGTGGGAAAATGCACAGTATAATATATAGTCTTTTAATTGCCAGTGCTGCGTGTGATTTCTTGATTTAATTGATTCATAAATGTAGCTTTTAAGTCACTTATTTAAATAGTATTTAACAGTTTAATCAGCCATAGAACATGTCAAAAAACACAAAAACAATAGACTACTAAAACAATATAGTATACAATAAAACACACAGCTCCAATGGCAAATGTTCCAGTGTCCTTTCTTTTACCCTGCACACACACAAACCCTCATAATCCAGAGTAAGTGTATGCATTGTGCATGTATTATAATGCATTATGAAGATATAAAATCCACTATAAATAAAGTATTGGCTTTAAGGGATGTATTTGGACTATGTTTGTACCTATGCTTGTGTATGTCTTGCCCACTTTGGAGAGGGAGGGAAGTTTTTACTACACAAACAACTACAACTACACAAACATAATTATTGATTGTTATAAACTGTGCGTGTAGTCATGTTTCCAAAGACAACTGCAGCTGGAAATAGTAGCTCTTTCTGTAAGGACACAGAGCAGTGCCTGGGCTAATTCCTTACCATTCCTGCCATCTGCAAACTGTCAGTTGTCCATAACAGTCAGATGCAAGTAAAAACATTTTAAGATCCTCCAACATCAATTACTCAAGATCAAAACGACACCAGCATGAGGACAATAAAAACAATGCAAAATTTATGCCATAAATGGTGCACAGCCCATACATGATAGTTAATGCACAAAGCTGCCACAGGAAATATTCTACAGCCATTTAAGCACCACAGAAAGGAGAACAGCTGTGTGATGGTTTCCACACATGCACACATGCTGACACGATTGCACTTATCGCCAGCAACTCAGTAGGTCAAGGTCCATTAAAAGGTCTATTAATAATAAAATTCCACATATAAATAAGCACATTACAAAACTGCCTTCTGACACCTGTATGCCAAGCCTGTGCCAGTGGCTCAATACAGCAGTCAATAGTTGATAATTAAGACAATAAACAATAACAATAAATTAGACTTACCAATGAGGTTCACTTCTTTAAAAGAAAGGAGGCTCATTGATTCTTCATGCGTGCAAACTTCTCTATGTCCTTGCTGTCCAACAGTCCATGGATGAGTTCATTTTCAATGGACAGCATTACCAGGGCATTCAGCCTCTGCTGTCCCATTGTATTCTATGTAAATCTTTTTATTCTTTTTAGAGTGGAGAAGTTTCTCTCGGATTCAGTGCTTGTCATTGGTGTTGTGATGATGATCTGCAGAAGTGTCATGGTTTCAGATAAGGCTTCCTGGAGGTTGTTTTTATAAATGGAAATCAATAAAGACAGCACAGTGTTTCCTTGTCTGAGTTCACTGTGCTGGTAGAGGGATTTCAACCCAGTTTTCAGCTCTGCCGTATTTGTTATTGGTCATAGTTGAACTGCACATTCCAGCTCAGCCTTTGGAAACAGCTGTGCAAGTGTACAATCGATGAGTTTTGCTGCAATCAAATGGTCACTCTTTGTGAACCTCTCCCCCACTTGACTTAACACAGTGTTGCAGGCCTCTATCATGACTGTAGCCATGTTGGTTTTCCTCCACTTATTTCCTTCTGCTCCACTTTCTTGCACAATCACATCAGTGCGTTCCTTAGACATCCTACATTTTTCTTGAAGGTGTCCATCACCTGGTTGATGCCAGCCACATCAATGTCCCTTTTTGCAGTACACTCTACAAAATTTCCACTTCTGACATAACCTCAGGAAAAAAACCAAAAAAAAACGGCAAGAGATGTAGGAACTTTGGTTCCTGCAGGTGCATGGACAGACCATAGGCCTCACTGATTTTCACCCTGTCCCATCCCTCTTGTCAGCGAATGTTGTCCAAACACCTCTTAATCTTCTCGTGGCATTCCCACACAGCATTAACAGTTCTGTTTTTGAAATTCCACCATCTGGCTGGAGGTCTGGGGATGTGCCTGTCTGATGTCTCGGCTAGAGCATCTGTTCTCTTGGGTGAACTTGAGAAAAAGGTGGTGAATCATCACATCACAGCATCACACCACAGCAAAAAACACTTCTAACTCTGAAATTCTTGCTGAGCATATTTATTGAAGTGCTAGATTTAACTGCTGCATGCAACAGTGCACAAAATGTGCATTTGGATAGCGCTCCTTCACAAGTGTCTGAACTCCATGCACACCTCCACTCATTATTGCAGCCCTATCATATGTTTGCGCTATGAGCTTGTCGGTCAGGTTCAGGGGCTCATGAGATGAAATTATGGCGTTTGATAGACCAGCAGCCATTGTCTGTCACCTCAATAAAGTCTCAATTATTTTCTGACTTGGAAAACTCCTTACAGTTGGCTTCAATCTAATTTTATGATGTGATTTTAAAACAGTTACATCAGAAAATGACAATATCATTATTTTTTGTTTTTGATTGCATTTCTATGCTGACGTTTTTATAGGTATTTCTATAGGCTTTGTGTAGCAGAGTGGTTCTACGAGCAAGTCAGTGCATCATTAGTTGGTTTCAGAGAGTTACAAGGTTCTGTAAAAAACAGTACTCTTGTACTTTAACTCAAATAAAATTTTGACTGAGCAACTTTCACTTGTAGTTGAGTAATATTTGATCAGGAGTATCTATTCTTTGACTCAAGTACTGGGGTTGAGTACTTTGTCCACCACTGCTGTAATGTAAATTAAAACTGGTGGGGCTGTGCCCCACAGGCCCCTAATGCAAAAACACCACTGCTCATGTCCAAGCTGTGATACAGTGCAAACTTGACAGAAACTCAGATCAAAACCACACAGAACACCTTCTTTGTATATACCTATATATACCTATATACCCTTTTTATTACATACTAGACATCACTCTCCTTACTATGTATCTCATCCCCATTCACACTAATTACCCGTCTCTTTAATTTCCTCCATCCCCTCCTTCACATTGTGTTTTGTCCCTACTTTTCTTTCTGCTCTACAAAGGGGCTTCATGGTTGCAAAGGGAGTGTGTGTGTGTGTGTGTGTGTGTGTGTGTGTGTGTGTGTTTGTGTGTGTGTGTGTGTGTGTGAGAGAGAGAGAGAGAGAGAGAGAGAGAGAGAGAAATAGAGAGAGAGAGCTCACCTTTTAATCCAACCTTTTAATCCTCATCACATGGCAGACATCATCAAGTTAACAAACTAAATATACTGTAGTATCTGTCACATGTACTTTTCAGTGCATTATTTTGACTTTGTACATATAAATTTCAACAATTACACAGAGTGTTTAAAAAAACTGCTTTATTCTGTATTTTCATGACACACACTGATTCAACATATGGATTAAGTGTGGTCCATGGAGAATGCTCCTCCAGACACAATAGAATGAGCCTGAGTGTTAGCAACTCTCATACACAGTTGTTGAGTTGTTGTTACAGGAACAGGATCATCACCTCAGGGAGCCCATTTGAAGCATTTGAGTTGAGTTCCAACTAAAGTTTGAACCCAGGCAGATATTTTCACCTCTTCTCTGTACAGTCAATGCTAACATGACAAAGGTATGACCAGGGCATAGTGTTAACTGTTCCTGCTTCAGCTCTCCATCCACAGCCAGAAAGCACAAGGGAGATTTGTTTACCTCCAGGGCTAAAGTTGATAATCACTTCATGGCTAACCCCCTTCACTTTTATCAGCGGTTGAAAAGCAATACACAGGAGCTCTACTTGGTCTTGAGAAGCTGCAGTCTTTATTAACCAACTGTAACTTGCACTGCACATTTACTACTAAAACTGACTACTTGCTAGCCATGAACTAGGGATGTCCGATATTGGCTTTTTTGCCGATATCCGATATGCCGATATTGTCCAACTCTCAATTTCCGATTCCGATACCTACCGATACCGATATATGTGGGCTATTTTTCCTCAAAACTAATTTTAGGTAACATCACATATTTCCTGTCGTGGAATTAACACATGCCTAATTTTATTGTGATGCCCCACTGGATGCATTCTCAAATGCAACAAGGCTTTCCAAAAGTAAACATTGTCTGTGCAAAATAAGAAAACTACTTCAACTTGAGTTATGGAAAAAATGCCATATTTATTTATTTTTAAATTGTCTCAAACAACAGTTTGGATCACACTCTCCCTGAGATAATCTTGACAATGCTCCCTACAAATAGGGCAAATTTGACTTCTTCACAAATTGTAAAACATTGTACCTGTACAACTATGTGCAGCATAGCAGCATGTAGAGCCAACTAAAATAACAGACAGGCTACTCTTCTTTTTCCAGTGTTAAATTAGCCTGCATTTGTAGGCTGCTTCATGAACTGTTTCTTTAACTAAAACTCAATCACCTTAATTGAATTAATTCACAATGTGGCAACTATACTGTACAATTTTGAAAACTGCACATTTCTTTGAGCTACAAACAATACTTTAGGCATGAGGTAAAGTGCAAAAAAGGAAACATTTTAAAGTGCAAAATAAATATAAGCCCATTATTTGGGCTAATACAATCATTGAAATTATAAGCTGGGCACAATCAGCACTGCCCCACATGAGCAACAACAAAAAGATGCAACATTAAGGTAGTGTGCAATAAGAACAAGGAAGGCACAAAGTTTCAGTCCAGACCTTCCAGAGTAGTAAACAAAGTCCTCCTTCCAGTGAACAAGGCTAAAAGTCCGACTGGCCTTCATAACAGGCCATAACTTTGCTAACACAATCATTAAAATCATAAACTGGGCTCAGTCAACCCTGCTCTTTCGTATGAGTAACAAAAATGTGCAAATAAAAACAAGAAAGGCACAAAAAATAATAACAGCCTCAGTCCAGACAAGTAAACATAACGCTCCTTTAAAGTGCAACAAATGAGGCTCAAAGACTGATGCTGACTCGCCTATATGACTGGTCTAATTTTTTCCCTTGTCCATATACGTGAGAGGTAGATTTTTCTGAATGAAAATAAGCATCTCAGCATTGTTGCAATGTATGCGATTTCTCTTCTCATCGATGACATTGGAGATGGCACTGAACAGCCGTTTGCTGTCTACGCTGGTACAGGGTGCAGTGAGGTACTTGCGTGCAACTCGGGCAAGCGCAGGGAAGCGGACCTGGGTGGACCTCCAGTACTTCAAAGGGCATGCTGTCTTGAGGATGGTGAGTTCTCCCAGGTATGCATACACCTAAAGAAAAAGTAAAAACAAAAACAAAAATAATTTTACTTACTTTTCTTCAAAGCACTGACAGCCGAATGTTTATTTTATTCACTTTATGTACATTTTCATGTGAAGCACTCTGCAAATGAAATAAGTTTGCTAATAAAGTTTATTATTTACTCACCTGTGATGCTGTTTCGCCTGTAGTTGCTTGTTTGGTGACATCATTCTCTGCAAGGATTTCTTGGTACATGTCCTGCAGGCTCCCAGTTTGGGCCCTCTTAGGTGGGGGGTCGTGGTCCACCTGGCCCGGGTCATCTGCACTGGCACCAGCAGCTTTTTCTTGCTGATCATTGCCCACACTGGCCATTTCATCCACAATCTTCAGCAGCACATTCCGTGCTCCCTCCTTGTTATCCAGGTCAAAATAACGGTCTTTGTAACGAGCATCAACCATGGTTGCAATTGCATAAAGAGGTTCACTTTGCACACCATTAAAGCGTTTACTGACAGCTTCCAATAGAGCATGTTTGGCTGTTTGCACACCTTTGCCTGATTCATCCATCTTGGCGAGCAGCCGTGTCAGGGATACCACACCAGGGATGACATCTGCAGCAGTGGCCTCCGCAGAGCTGATGTCCTTGGTTAGCTGTTCAAAGGGTTCCAGTAGGGTGGTCATCTTCTCCAAAATTCCCCACTGAGTTGCTGTCAGTGTTGCTGGGAGTTCATAATCAGCAGCATATGCACTTAAAGCCCTCTTCTGCTCCACCAGGCTCTGCATCATATAATAGGTGGAATTCCACCTGGTGGGGACGTCTTGTTGGAGCTTTTTCACAGGCATGTTGAGTTCTTTTTGTATGTCTTCAAAACGACTGCAAGCAAGCGGTGAGTGCTTGAAGTGGCCTACAACTCGCCTCCCCACAGCCAGGGCATCTGCAATGCTGCGTTGAGACAGGGCACCTCCGTTCACTGCGAGCTGCAAGGTGTGCGCCATGCAGGGCAGACTTGGGACACCAAACTCCGACGTAGCTTTGGCCATGTTGCGTGCGTTGTCTCTGACCACTACATGCACATTCTCCTTGCGGATTTTCCACGTCTCAAACATCCCTTCAAAAGCAGATGCGATTGCTTTTGCCGTATGAGACCCACGGCACTCTTGGGAATGAAGCACAGACTTTTTAAGCACAAAGTCCTTATCTAGCCATTGGGCAGTCAAGCTCAACATGCTAACCTGGCTAACGCTTGAAGACCAGATATCTGTTGTGAAGCTAATGGATACAGCATCAGCAATTAGCTTCTCGACGTGGCTGTAAACAACACTGTACAACTCGGGTAAGCAAACATCTGAGAAATACTTGCGATTTGGCATGGCAAAGCGTGGCTCGAGGAACTCCACAAGTTTGGTGAATCCGGCGTCTTGCATGATAGAAAAGGGCTGGTTATCCAGTGCGATACACTCCATGATTTTCTGAGTGATGGCTTTCACCCTGGGGTGATCCTTGTTGTATTTTTGTTTTTTCTCGGTTGACTCTTTAAGCGTCAACTGAGTGTTTTTTTTCAGTGCAGCCTGTCTCTGTTGCTTCGTCTCATTACTTTGCTGTACAAATGTCGCGTATCTCTCTGAATGATTCATCCTGAGGTGGGAGATTAAATTTGAAGTATTGAAGGAAGAAGTCTTGGTTCTGCCTCGCATAACCAACGCTTTGCAGTCATTGCAAATCGCAAGTTTAATATCCGAAGGAGACACTTGGAAATAATTCCAAACCACAGACATAACGTTAGTCAGGCACAGAGCTAGCAAGCTTGCTACTGCAGCCACCCACGTTTGTTTATACGTTTCACGACGCAGTTTGATGAGGTCATCATTTGTGCGCCGGTAAATGTCTCGGGAGCCCATAGGCCTATATTTATTCGGTGAAATCCAGGTATTATTTTATCGGTTTTCATTATAGGCAAAAAACCGATAACGATATTCACAGATATTACATTTTTATGCCAATATCGGGCCGATAATATCGGACATCCCTACCATTAACCCATTTTTTCTGCTCTGCTGCATTCAGTGTCACTCATATCACCCACTTGCTCTTGCTTGTCCACTCATCCATACGTGCACACACACAAGCATTGGCCTGTCTCTTAAAGGTGTCACGTTACTCTTATAACAATAGGATCAATTGACAGGGACTTTCAAAAGGAGTGGGTATGTCTGTTGTTGTGAGTTGGGCATGGACAACTGGGACTTGATCTGTTCCTTTCATAACAAATATGACATCATAGCAGTGGCATAAACTGTTGTTTTTACATGGATGGTAGTTTGTATCACTGATCTGATACCTCTGATTAAGATTTTACATACAAAATAATATAAAATACATTTTCAAAATAACCCAACAGTGAAGTAAGTACTTACCTGTGTATTGTTTACAACTGACACCTTTGACCAGCAATTGACTCTTCACTAAGCACCACTCTCCTTAGTTACTGTTGCTAAGCTTGTCAAATTTTCCAATCTCTTACATCTCAGCTAACATTGGTCAAATGGTGAAATATGGCATATCCACATGATAGATGACAGAAATACACTCATAAATGTAGGAAAAGGAAACACAGGGACTAGGTTAGTGCAGCAGACTTGGAGACAGGTCACTTAGCCAGATGAGCAGGGCTGTGATTACAGAAGATAGCCAGGATAAGAGCTAAGCTATCTCGGCTTACAACTGAGACAGCGAGCCAGAGTGAGATGCATCATCACTGACCCACTTTGATTATGTATGAGCCCACATTCTCCTTCCATTCTCCTTCATTCCTCCTTCCACCCAAACATAACAACTTAAGATGCAGTGGTATCTAACAAGTTTGGCTGGAGGTAAAGTTAGTGCAGCTAAGCTGGACTGGGTGAGGATGGCCGTGTGAAAATTATGCCCCAGACTGTACTACTGTAAGTGTAATTACTGCACACATTATATTTTTGAGTTATTTTTTATTACTTAAGTTATTGTCTAAATTTGTGTTTTTTATTTAGCAGTACAGTAGGTATATTATTTATATTTAAGTAGTAATATTTTTACAGCATCGAGTTACTTGTAAATTATTTTCATTGTCATTTATATTACTTTGTATATTGTTTCATTTGTATGTTCATGTGCAGTGTTTAAGTGGAGTATCCCCTTGGTTGAGTTAATTGGTTCCTACCTGCCCTTGCTTTGTGGGGACAGGTATAGGTGACACACAGAGAGAGTGCTTTGTGCTTAACAGTGCTTACAGATGTCGCTGTACCCTTAAGTTGGAGTGTGGTTTGTACTGTCATGCCGTGTTGGTGAAAATTAAATGAGAGAAACAAAGAAATATTGTAGTCCGCTTATTACCCACAGCCCAGAAGAACTGGAGAACACCAACAAACAAGAAAGAAGAAGACATTCATTTTAGGGTTGAATCCATTCCTAGAGTATTTAGAGTAATTCAATTACTAAAATATGTTTAAATCCGAACAACTGTACAGCACACTGTGTTTGGCATGTGGGGGTTATTAAAAACCAGAGTATTGATGAGTGCCGACATTTAAATTGTGATGTCATTTATTATCACACGGCTGCAGCATCTCTCCTCTCTGCGTCAGTGCAGCTCCTCCATACACACACGTACAGTACAGACACACAGAGGAGGTCAGTGTGATTCTCTGACCCTGTCTGTATCTGATCTGTTGACTTTCTTCATCAGCAGGATGTTTTATAAAGACAAAAAGACTAAACCTAACTGGCATTCTGGGTTTTTCCCTGCATTAATCCGCGATTCAGTTTTCACAGCAGCAGAGAAGCTACGCGTGGAGGAGACTGTTGTTAATGACACAGTTTATTACAACAGTCGAAACTAACGTGATGATTAATGACATCGACACCAACCAGATGCACTTATAAAATTAAACTACTGTATAAGGAGGCCTATACGTAAAACAGGAGAGTCTGTGTTTCTCTGTGAGAAACTTTCAGACCTTCTCACAGCAGAGTGAACAGGTGAGGGAGGAGAGGAGGGAAGACTGATCACTAATCAATCACTGATACTGTCATCCTCTCGGACTGATTAAAAAATAAAAATGACAAAATTGGTGACAAACCAAACCTGGGTGTCCACACAAATAAACTCTTTGTGTGAAACACTGCAGAGTGGAACATCGTGCCGTTTACAGACAGTCTGCTGTCTGTAGTTTGACAGAGAGACAGAGAGGGTTGTGTCTAGAAGGATTGTTATGAAATGCTTTGAAAAATACATGGTGTCTCTGCTAAAGGCAGAGGTCAACTCGTCACTTGACCCACTCCAATTTGCTTACAGGCAGGGCAGGGGTACGGATGATGCCATTAACAGCATCACCCACCTCACTGTTAAGCACTTGGAAGACCCCAAAGCCTATGTATGGATTTTATTTGTTGATTTTAGTTTAGCTTTTAATTCACTGCAGCCTCATCTTCTCATTCAAAAACTGAAGCAGATGAGTGTCAGCCCTTTTTTAATTAAATGGTATTTCTCTTTTTTAAACAATCGAAGTCAGCAGGTCAGAGTCAACAACATCCTTTCTGAGCCCAGATACATCAGTACAGGAGCCCCACAGGGTTGTGTCAGCTCTCCTGTCCTTTTTACACTGTACACAAATGAATGCACAAACAGCCACTCTGGGAACTTTGTTTTTAAATTTTCAGACGACACAGCTATCCTCAGTTTACTGTACAAAGGTGCAGCCTATTTCTGCGAAGTAGAAAAATTTGTGCAGTGGTGTGATGGCAACCACCTCAATTTAAATGTTGTCGTCTATAGCAGAGACTGTACTTTTTACATACATTCAGAGTGTATGGTGTGGACCAGAAGATTATGTTTTTATTCTATCAGGCTGTATCGGAAAGTGTGTGAGCTCTTGCCTTCTGGCAGACGATACAGAGTTCCCCACTGTAAACTTAACCGATTTAAAAATCATTTGTTCCTACCTCCATTAAGCTTTTAAATAGTGCTGTTTGAGGCTGCAGGGACTGTGCAATAGTTTCATGGTGTTTAGCACAGGGTATGTGCAATATGTGTTATGTATTTGTATGTGCAATATCTGTAATGTGCAATGTGCATTATGTGCAATTTATTTATTATGTTATTTGTTTTATCACACTGTGGAGGCATGTTGTGTGCAGCATTTGAATCCAAAACAAATTTCTCTATGTGGACAATAAAGTATATCGTATCGTATCATATAAGGAAACCCTAGATCTGTGAAAAATCACGCGAGTTGATTATTTTAGTTGAAACAACGGACACAAATCTTGCAACAGTCATGCAAATAAAGTTACCAATGAAAAATACCTAATTACAATTTAAAAATCTGGCATGTTATTGTTTCCTTTTTTGAAAAATCAATGGTTTCTTATTGTTATTTTTTGATGACTAAATACAGACCTGCAAACTCATAAGAGGAGAAAAAGGTGGCATGTTGGTAAACCAGTCCCCTGTCCTCTGGGGGTCTGAGAGCGTCTGTCCTGCTCCAGAAGAAAAATGTTGTGATTTTAACATGTTAACAAAACATTCTGGTGACTGTTTCAGTTAAAAGAGTTAGTAACATCTTCTGTTTGTGGTTTCTGCATACATTGCTACCTTTACTTTTACCTTTGTACTTGAAAAAAGAAATAAAAAGTAAAGTAAAAACAGTAAAAATAAATCTACAGTAAAAGTAAAGTTTCAAGAGGATATTAAAAATCAATTAGGTGAAAGTAGGGTTAGGGTTAACCAGATAATGGAGGAGGCTACGAAGAAAATAGACTTTAGGGGCCCTACCTTACGCTGATCTAAAGTGCAAGTGGAAAGCATAAGGTACAATGGATTTAATTTTTCAAGGTGTCCAAATCCACCTTTGCCATATTATGCCCAAGTGCCCTCATTAATTCACAGGCAAGTTTAGGCCGAACATGCAATAAACCAATCAGAAAGTCAGCTCTCATCACCTTTAAGGAACATGACGGCAGATTTACCAGAGGGAAACAAAGAGAAAAGATTTTTAAAGTGAGGTGACAGATCTCCTGGTTCAAGGAGTGAAAACACGAGAACACGCAATATATGGAGACAGCAGGACATCTCCAAAATACCTTCATGTGTAAATAGTTTACATTAACGCCTGCAAAAACCAGTACAATAAATGAACCACAAATGTCATGCAGATATGTTATGTTTTAACCTGAAGCACCTTGAAATTATGTTGTATTTTATAATTAATTATTATCATCATCATCATCATTGTTAATTTTACTGGCTGAGGAGCGGGGAGAGAGATGGTGCAGTAGAGAGGGGAGGCGAACAGATCCAGTCTAGCCGCAAAGCTTCCCGGTTCTGCTGGCCCACCTGAGCCAGGTGGAGGAGCAGATACGTGGCTGTCCGTGCTCCTTCTTCTTCTCCTCTCCCACCTAATCATCATCTCCTCCTCCCATCCTCGCTCCTCTGACCTGCTGCGAAACAATCAGAGAGTTTCTTAAGTTTGAAGTGCACAAAATTACGCACAGATATATCCAACCAGCTCTGACAGAAGAACACATAACTTTTTCTCTCAGGTTGGGCCGGACTCGTGCGGTCAAATATAGTGTCTTGTATATTTTGTATGTTATAGATCATAATTGTTTAAACATTGTTTTTCTGGATCATAACAAACACGCAGACACAAACACTACAGCTGCTCCACCTGTCATGCTGACTCATCTGATAAAGACGATCAGACAGCCTCATTAGTGAGTTTATCTTTAAAGACACATCTGCGCACATGACTGTTTAACATTAATGAAAAGTGTTCTCTGATTGTGGAGATGTGTGTGCGCCTCAGCCAAGTGTGAGACACACAAATGGTTTTGACTTCAATATTTACACTTTATTGCTGATAGAAAATATGTTCGAATAACACTTAACTAATCCACACTCCTGTGTGAGGAAGAGAATGACCATAAATGAAGGTGTTTTGTGATTGTGGAGACGTGTGTGTGTTTCAGCCTCAACCAGGTTTTAGCTGGTCTAAAGCACAAGTGGTTTTTACTCCAATGCGCTGAGCACAAGGTAGCAAACACGCCGGGCCATGCCTTCGTTTTGCCTTCATGTTTAGACCTCCACAGTGGCACAGAGCCGGTGCAAGTGCATTTGCTATCTTACACATGGCAAAAATGGCATTTGCGCTGGTGTGAGATAGCAAAACCACTTGCGCTGGTGCCACCATGGCTTTGCGCCAGGTGTGAGATAGGGCCTTAGGTCTCAGAGACTTGAAGAAACTGAGTAGACATTGGAGAGGTGGCAACACTTAGCATGGAAGTAAATGATACTTTAACCCAGATGCAGAAAACCCAGCTCGAACTGAAATCAAACCTCACTGAACTTGAAGGACACTCATGTTGCGACAACATTCGGATCTCTAGTGCTAAGGCGCTAAAGGGACCTCAGTGGTTCTCTTTGTGGAAAATCTTATAAAAACTGAACTGGGAGAATGTACTGGTCTGAACGATCTGGCCACTGCCTGCACACATAGAGCACTCAGACCCAAGCCCATGAGGACTGTTCCCTTGAGATCAACAATTTTCTGAAATATACAAAGAGAAGATTATCACCGCAGTGTGGAAAAATGACATAAATGTGTGCTTTCCTGGACTTGGGGACAGTCACATATGACAGCACAGACCAAGCTGCCAAGGATTTACAAGCAAAGGGGTTTCCTCATACCACAAAGACCCAAGGGCAGACCGAGGGAAATGCCACATTGGAGAAATGCCACTGGGAAATGTCACAGTCTGCATTCTGCTCCTCTGCTCTCCCAGTAATTTTCCACTCTCCCCGCCTCTGCCTCATTCTACCTGCCAGCCACTCCCATTTGATCACCCCACTCACCTGCTGCCATGGCTGCTGCACATCAGCCAATCAGCCCAGTATATAAGCCTCTCCAAAATCCATGTCCTTTTTCCCTGACTGTTCTTTGCCCACATACAAGACTCTGGTTCTGGATGCCAAGTTTTGTTGACCTTGTCTCCTGTAAGCCCCTTTTCGATACCCCTGCCTGCCTATGAACTGAACTGTTTGGGCCCTAAGACTCACGTCCACGTCCTCAGTCTCACTTCCAGGTTTGGCTGAACGCATTCCCCGAGCCTTCCCATCAGATTGTGTGTGGGCTCTGAGTCAGAAGAATGAACTGATCCCTGTGTTTCTTCATCAGCTCAACGAGTGAGTGTCAAAGAGAATTCATTCTACATGCATAACAAAGAATCCAAACAAAGTTATCATCCTTAATGTTAATGGCTTGACAAGCCTGTCAGGAGTAAAGCGATATCAAAAGGAAAGGGCTCAAATTATATTCTGTAGCTACTGTGATGCCAAATTGTGTTCATTTTGAACTTCTGTTAGAGACAAAAGATGACGAGGGTGGGTTCATTATGGTGAATGGCAAACTACATGATAAAGAGGTGACTCTGCTGAATGTGTTAAGTGCCTCCAGGTAGAAATGGGGTGTCGGGTAAAAGAATACTCGATTTAACTGCATCCCAATCTGCTGGAGTTATGATCTGTGCAGGAGACCTCAACATAATTTTGAATTCATATTTGCCACAATAAATTAAAAAAAAAACCAAAAAACACTCCAACTGAAAGATTTAAAAGAAGACAAGATCTGGGTTTGATAGATGTCTGGGGAGATTTCAGGATAGACAGTTTACGTTCTATTCAAATTCCCATGATGCATATTCAAGGATCAATTATTTAAACACAGATTTAGTCATAGATTAATGGAAAATAAAATAAATCAGATTTATCAGATTATGCAACTGTTCACTTCAAATTACAATTTGATAGTAGACCTAAAATGGCATCATTAAAAGAATCAAACATTATACATATCCCCTATGGCCAGAATCAAGGTCAACAGGCGTCTGTCTATAGAATCATTCATCTGCAGTGCAGCTGTCACCAGAGCTGTCTGGCCAGTCCAAGGCTCTTTCATTTATTTATCAAACCATTTGCTCAAGCAATAAGACAAGATTCAGGCCTATTATTATGCCCTAAAATTATGCCTTCATGCGGATGATGTCTTGGTCAGCCTAAAGAATGGTGTTCAGGAGTTCCAAGATTAATAGATTTGTTGCAGATGTGTTAATATTGATAAAACACCAGCTTTTGTGTTCAAATTTATACCACCATTAGATCTTAAGTACAAATTTAATCAGGAGTCTACATCTATTAAATACTTAGGTGTCAAATTAACAAAATATATACTGTATCTTACTATACTCTAAAATTACTAAAATTTACTAAAATTTTGCATATAGTAATTCTCGGATAAAGGAGGGTCTCAATAGATGGGCCTCTTTGCCCCTGGATCTTAAAGAAACAAAAATTTTACACAGGTTACTTTACTTGTTTCAGTCTTTACCAATTCATATTTCTGAGAGAATGGGATAAGGTGATGTCCTTTTCATGATTCATTTGGAATGGCAAAGTCCTTGAGATACAAAACTCTACAGCTACCAAAGCACAGTGGCGGGATGGGTTTATTGAGCCTTAAAGACTATTATCTAGCAGCGCAGATAAGACCACCAGTGCTCTGGTACAATCACAATTATTTTGCAAAATGAAAAGCCATGGAGCTGTCACTGATAGACAAGCCTTTACAGAGAGATGCCAAACAATATGATATCCAGAGTCAGTGGGTTAGGTTTTCCATAGATATCTGGTCTTGCTTAGTGACGTATCAGTATTTCGATTTGTTATATTTAAATATATTATATTTGATTTATTTCATTAAATTATTAGGTTATTCTCTTCTAATCCTAAATGAAATGAAATGAAATGAGAGGGTTTCTGTCCTGAAAACAGCAAAGCAGAGTTATCCAATTAGATTTTTCTGTCACTCATTGGGTTGGACTTCATCTCCAGGACAGAAGGCCACAGCCTGTGTGTTTGTTTAGAAAGTGACTTAACCAATCACATTTTGATTTATAGTGGGTGAGACCAAAAATAATCCCCTTAAGCCTTCCTGAAGGACAGCAATATCTCATTTGAGATGAAGCAGTCGAAACCAACATTGTTGCTAGGTGGCTAACTTGACGCTGATCTTAGTGCTGTCTTTTTCAAAGTGAACCTTTGCAGTGGAGCATCTGCAAAGGACTGTTTTTTTTAGACTGAAAGTGTGCTCGTCCCTGAGTCTGTTAGAAAACAATTTTCAGACACTTGAAACCTCTTTTTAAAGCTACGTCCAACAGTGCAGCACAGCAGACAGAGCTGTGTTGGTAGACAGAACTAATAGAACTGGAGATGTGAAGTAGATGTAACTGTGTGTATGGTTCTGAGTAGAGAAATAGGAATGATAAAAAGAAACTCAGAATGATTCATACAGATTATTTGCAGCTCTTAATATCAACACAAACTCAGTTATTATTGTAACTGAATTCTAACTTATCCAAACAATCATAACAGAGCAAATAGCAATTCTTTACTGGTTAATACAAGTTTAAGTAAAGAAAACTCTAAAAAACAAAAAAAAAAAAAAACAACAAAAAACAAAACAAACAAAAAGAAAAACATGATTTATTCTGCTATCATCGTGTGGTGTTTACTGTCCTCAATGGACTGGGTATGGTGATATACCTCACAAAATTCATACCACACTTCTCAACATTCACTGAACCACTGAGAGAACAGCTGCAGAAGCAGGTGGCATGGCATTGGAATGAAATGCATGAGGAAGCAGTGAACAACAAAGAGACTAGATAGGGCACAAACATCACTAGGATACTATGATATCAAGCAGCCAGTGAAATTATTGGTCATCCATCCAAATTAGGTCTAGGTACTACGCTAATGCAGAATGGCACACAGTTGCATATGCTTCAAAAGCACTGACCAAGGCACAGGTATACTATGCCACATTGCTATAGCTGCTTGCTGTTGTGTTTGGATGTCACAAATTCAACTAGTTCATAGATGGCAAAATAACAGAAGCTGAAATGGATCACAAGCTGTTTGTATCCATTTTAAAGAAACCAATCATAAGTGCATCACCACAGATACAGAAACTTCTTTTGAAACTACAGCCCTACCAGCTGAAGGTATTTTTTTTGTGAAGCAGGACATAACTGGTGAGACAAAACATGACATAATCATTAGTAGACAATGGGGTTAACATGGATAGTGCGGACAGGCATCGTGTACATATACAGTGACAATTGGGGAAGTAAAGATGAGTTTACTTCATTATACTTCATGTTGATGTATAGATATGTGTATTCACTTGTCAACCCCCCCCCCCCCCCCCCAAATACATATGACAGAAATTACTGTAAAACCATTAATGAAGACAGACAGACTGAAGCCTGACATATTAATGAGGAATGAGGAATTAAGGAACATCATCAGTATTCTCTTAACCACTTTATAGATTGGTTTCAATTATCATTTGTCAGGAATGTAAGTGCCTTAGTATAGCTAATAAATGGGGGCCATGTTTCCTCATATTTTTGGTATGAACACACAGCAAACTTGATTTTTTCTAACATTAGCATTAGCAACACCCCCTGGGCCCACTGATTAAAGGAAGGGGGGCAAGGTAAAGATGTGTATTGTATAGGGGGCAGGGTAGTCTATTGTACAATTTCTGTGTGCGTGTGGGTGTGGGTGTGGGGAGAAGAAAGGTGATGCAACCTGTCACTCAGTCACTGAGCCTGACCATCACCCAGACCCAATGGGAGGGAGAGTGATTTTTATATTTCCTCTCTCTCTTTTTCTCCTCTTTGTCACCAGACATCATAACTTGCCATCCCAGCCAGCACAACAGATGAACAAATAATAAAATAACGTATTAAGTAATAATTAGTGCTGTCAGGCGATTAAAAAAATTAATCTAATTAATTACAGGATTTGTAATTAATTAATCTAATTAATCACATTTTAATCTCATATCTGCTAAAGGTCCTCAAATAAAGAATTTGAATTCTAGGACATTACAAAATTGTAGTACATGACTAATCAATTGAATACACAAGGTACAAATCACTGCGTTCTTGTTAATAGTCCCGTCTTTGTTCTTTTTATATATAAACTTGCCGTTCAAAGGTCCAAGTAAGCTTGCCTCGCTCTTAGGGCTGCAACGGATCAAAAAACTCACGGTTCGGATCGTATCACGGGTTTGAGTCACGGATCGGATCATTTTTCGGATCAGCAAAAAAGAAAAAAGTGTTGGGATTAGAGTTAAATTATTTTAAAAATGCACTTGTCTTTGATCTTTGTCTGTCTGTAATTATCACCATAGTGATGTAATGTAATAATAATGATCATAGTAATGATAATGGTAATAATATGAAAAACTTCAAACTTATACAGTGCTGTACTATGTATATACTATACATATATTAGATCATTATACACTGTACAGTATAATACACAACTACGCTCTGTAGTCTGGCTCAATGTCCCGCCTACAGCAGCACATCTGATTGGTTAGAAGTCATGATCAATCAGCAGACACACTGCGTCACAGACGGGGTGAGACAGAGCTGCACCGGTGAGCAGAGAGGAGCTGTGTAGAAGTTAAGACAGCTGATATCACCAAAGTTTCAATCAACATCACAGTTTGATGATCTGTTTCTATGGTGATAGCAGAGTTACATCAGTGAAAAAAGTTATGGTCTGGATTTCACTCAAGGTGATGTGACGACTTTTAAATCAGTCGCTCTTCACAGAGATGCGCTGCATACAGCCGCATTTGTCCTCTTTTCACTGCAACTCTGCATTGAGATTTCGGATATTATAACTTATACAAAAGTAACAGTGACAGTAAAACTATGATGCTCACATGTGGTCTGCGGATCACACGCGTGCCGAACTCAATGGGCCAAATTTAAAATGCTTGCGCATTGACTTGCCACTCATGATTAATTGCGTTAATTTTTATAGCGCGTTAATTTGCAGCGTAATTAATTAATCTAATTAACGCGTTAAACTGACAGCCCTAGTAATAATCAAAATAATAGTTGAGAAGTAAATACAATGCACATGTTACATTTAGGGGTGGGAATCATTTTGTCTAATATCTGAACCCTGGTGTTTAACTTGTTCACCTGCATGGTAATCTGGTAATTAAGTTCTCACATCACTCAAATAAAGCAAAAAATATTTTAATGTTTCAAATGAAACAATCCTATAGTCATATTTGTCATTCATAGCTAGAAAAGTCATCTGCTGATCCCTTACTCATTATCAAAACATTCAATAAAAGTTCATATTAACAGCTTGTAAGATGAGGCGACAGCATTGCTGTGGGTATAAAGGAATTTGTAATTGCATTTATAATAATTTAGATGAGATGATAAAGGCAATGGAGTCTGGAAATTGTGTTTTATTATTCAGTTAAAATAAAAATTAGTTTATCTAAAATCCAAAACTTGTCTCATTAATATTTCAAGATTTTATTCAATCATAATAATCAACATAATTCAGTCAATGGCTGAATAACACTTAGATGGCACAAGATGTAAAGTTCACAGCAGCAGTGCAGATATAATTTTTTTATATTGATATTCTTTTAACACGGGGGTAATGTAGAAACTTCTAGAAAATCTATCTTAAGTGACTTCTATAAACAGAAACGGGTTCCACGTATTGACAGTTCTCATATATTGTGTTTGGCTGCTGAGAGAAGGCAAACAGGATGATGCTGGTGTCTCACTGCTGCTGCAGCAGGAGGACAGAATACATGGAGCTTCACTTCCAGCACTTGTGTGAAGTAGTTGTCCCCCTGTGATAAGTCAAGTCCAGTTTGTGGAGCTTATAGAGCTAAACTGTTGCATCTCTGTCTAAAATACTCCCACACTATCCAAATTGGCATATTTCATAATCGATGATGTCAGTTATGTCTACGAACTGCCCCAATCCTAGGCATAAAACAATAAATCTCAAAGAACATTGGCTGAGTGAGTCTATGTGATTTGAAAGGCCTGTGCATTTTTAGAGCTTGTATGTGAGCATGTGTTTTAATTGGTTCATTTGTTGCATGTTGAAACATGGTGTACTGTACACTATACAAGCACAGCTTTCATTGTCTTCATAGAGGCCGTTCTGTCTAGTTTGCTGTTAGATCGTCAGGAAAATATAATCAACCTGTGCAAGGAATCACAAAAAGGTTGGTAAGGCAAAAGTACTCTTACCAAGTTACTCTTCTTCATAGGTAATGCTGTAACTTATCAAGTTACTTTTTAATGATTGTAATCTTGCAATGTAAGGGGTTTCTTCTAAACATAACGTTACCCAACATGAGGTACAGCTCGTGAGCTTGCTTGGTATGTAGGGGTGTGTATCTCACTGACTGAGATGATTCGATAAGTATTTTGATACATATTCAACGATAAGATACATCTTACAAATTTTTATACAGCCAACGATTAGGTTTGATACGATTCAGCTCTGTCATGATATGCTACGATATGATGCAATACAAAATAATGTAATGTGTCAGTCTTTACATTTTGATTCAATTAATGCTACTTTTGTAGAGTGCTATTAGTTGCAAAAAGAAATCCTGATAGTCTTACTAAATATAGTAACAGCAGAGACAGAGACATTACAGTGATGTTTATATCTTATTGTGAGTCTCGTGTAAATGACATACTGTAGCCTAAATGAGAATCTGTGAACAAACTTTAAAACTATTTAAAATATTAGTATTTTTGCAGTAAGATCATATTCTACTCTGTTTCATATGAAAAGTGCTGTGGTTTTGATTAGTGTGGAGAAACAGTGATACTCTGTGTTACCTGCTCTCCAAGTGTCTCTGTGGGTCAGACTTGTGTCTCTGTTCTCTGCTGTCAGACAGGTCTTGCATAAATGATTTGCAGCAGTGATTCTCATCTTTCTTATAAAACCCAAAACTTATTTTACATTTGTGCATTATGAAGGTTTGGTGGTGCGACACGGTACAATGTCACTTCTGTCACTGCCTGTTTTGATGAAATGAAGAGGAGACACAGGAGAGGGAGGGGGAGCGCTTGTTTTGTGTGATTGCAGCAGCAGGCATCCAGCAAGAGTGGTGCAGGCAAAGGCAGGAGGAAAAAGAAAACAGAGGAAAGTTAGAGCATCAGTTCCCTGATGCCAAAAATGAAACCTATGCGTGTCCTAATGAGATGTATCGATACGCTAGAGCTGCATCGATTTGTTTCCAAATCATTTTCAGCTTTTTACCAATACAGTCTGTCTGGACCAATGCACTCGTATCTTACATATTAAAGTCCAATGTTACACCTCTATTGGTATGGCAATAAAAGACTCAGAAACAGCCACAGCTGTATCAGTGACACATAGCAGGCCTGTCAAAGGATACATTGGCAACAACAGAGGGTATGAGAGTCAGAGGGTGTGTGTTTTTACACATACAACATACATACTTGACACTTCCCTGTCAGTCCCAAACAGCTGATATTGATGGTCTCTTTATGAAGACGTGTGTGTCTGTGTGTGCATGTATGTGTGCTGTCACCACAGGAACACAAATCCATCTTAATACTTTGATCTGTCGTGAGGCCTCTACAGCAAGCACAGACACATTAGATCTATTATTGCTTCAAATAGAGCATGAGAATTTGTGTTTAACTCAAACTTAGAGAGTTGTGAATACCACAAGAAGAGGGGCATACATGAACATGGTAAGCCCAACCCCATTTGAAGCCAACATATATCTCAGACTGCATTTTCATCATGTCTCCCCTCTACTTATTAAAACACACATATACTCATACTGTATGTACACACACACTGACACTAGAGAGGGGTTGAAGGCTTGAATCAAAGCCGTCTTATCCTGCTTTGCCCCTGATCAGCTCTGCTGGGAGGATTAGAGTGTAATTGGCTGGGATTATCTTAACACTGCCATGTGGCATTCAGCACGTCACCCTGCCAAGAGACATGCAAACACACTCACCAGAGAATCTCTTAGTCGTTTGTTTCCATGTGTATGTTTTTTTTTCTCAATCTTACTCTTTGTATCATATTTGATACAATTATATTATTGGGGTGCCATATCGTATTATTCATGATATATCGTTCTTAAGTTTCTTTCATTAAAATAATTCATATCATGACACAATAGATTTACAAAAGATCAGAAGTAAAATAAATCACAGTAATATGTAATAAGTCCAATAAAACTGTAAAAGGGGGCAATATAACAAACTAATTTCACCACCTCAAGTAGAAACATCCAGTTGAGTATGAGGAGAGCCAAAAATCTGACAAGCAGCTATTGTAATGGACCTGCACTTGTATAGTGACTATAAGTGACTACTTCGCCTTTTTTGCTCTGTTAGCTTCATGTTAATTAACATTTAGAAAACAGATTTTTGAGTTTTATGAATTGATTCAGAATCTTCCACATCCACATCGCAGCGCATCTAATAACTGAATACTTCCCCCACCCCTTCTTCACACACACATTCATACACTAATTGCAGAGGCTGACATGCAAGGTGGCTCTGCTTTGAACCTACGCTACCTGCTGAAGGATATTTCCACAAGTAGACTGAGAGCCAGGGACCAAACTGCCAATCTTCACATTAGTGGACAACCCACTCTACCCACTGAGCCACAGTTGCTCACAAGTGAGTTCTAAACCAAAATTGCTTTTCACTATTTTGTTATATTGTCAAGAATATATTGCATTTAAAATACTGCAGAATACCCTGAAATATTGTGATATTATTTTAGGGCAATATCACCCACCCCTAAATAAAGTATGTTAACTTGTACATAATTTAAATTGTTAACATTTTGACTGGCAGGAGACCAAAAGAGCTAAATAACAAATGTCTCCCAAAATGACTTACCTATAAGTTTGATTGCAATGCCATCTTATACAGCCAAACATGGGAATATTTCCATATTGCATATGACACAAATAACGTATTATACACAGCACAGCCTAGTATCATGGAACTTTGTGACATAGTCATAAAATGTAATCAATAGATTGGTGTACATCTACATAAAGTCAGTATGACTTTTGAAGTGATAAAGAAGAACATAAGAGCAACAAAGTCCATGTTGGGAAGAGGTCAGGATGGGTTGGACAAACACGCAGGTTCCCTTGAGAGACTAACATTCAGTGTTCACTGTTTTAATCTGGTAGTTATTTTAACCCAACCCATGATTTTTCCTAAACCTAACCAAGTAGTTTTGGTACCTAGGAACTTGATTCCACAACATATGCCTCCCTCCTCGCTGATCTCTGCTTCTCCAATGCTGCCACACACGCTGCTGCTGACAAAGCTTTTCCTCCTCCACCCCAGCCTCCAACTTTCTAGTTCAGAGTTTTACCATAGCTCAACGGTTACAGAATATTCATGTCTTGAATATTCATGTCTTGCTTTACTGGGGCTTGCACTGAACTCACTGTTTTGGCTTAGCATGCTGCTTTGCTATTCCAAGGAGCTTCTGAAGAGTGGAGTCATCTGTGCCAATAGTGTATTTTCATTTGTTGCAAATGTTAAACCTACAATGCAAGTGTTCCTGAATGAATGTTGATTTATAGTCTGTGAGCCATTGTCCGTACCATCTGAGTGGAATAATGCAGTGATTTTTGGCAAGGGATACAAAAATATGTGAAAATATGTGATAGCATTTAAACAGTGGTGGCTTTATGTGTCCTGTCATGCATTTTACAAATCCCAAGTCCCAAAAAGTTTAGACACTGAGTAAAACATGAGTAATGCCATGATTTGCAAATAATTTCCAAATTATATTCAATTGGGTATAGTGTAAAGACAATACATTTAATGTTCAAACTTAGGAACTTTTAAAAAAAAATATATATGCCCATTCTGAATTTGATGTAACACATTTCAAAAAAATTGGGATAGAGGCAACAAATTCAGAATGGGAATGTTGGGAAAAAAACACCTGTTTGGAACATTCCACAAGTAAACTGCTAACAGGTGATAGTATCATGAATGGGAATTAAAGGGGCATCCTCAAAAGGCTCAGTCACAAAAGGCTCAGTAATACACAAGCATAGATGGGGTGAGGTTCACCACTTTGTAAAAATTCATACGCAAATAGTTCAACAGTTTAAGGACAACATTTCTCTACACCAAAATGCAGGGAATTCAGGAATTTCACCATCTGTAATCCATAATATCAATAAAAGATTCAAAGAATCTGGATGAATCTCTGCACAGGGCAAGGCCTAAAGCCAACACTGAATCCCAGCGACATTTGACCCTTCAGGCAGCACTGCATTAAAAACTGCATTAAAACCCACAGACCTGTATAAAGGATACTACATGGACTCAGGACACTTTGGACAACCATTGTCAGGAAACACAGTTTGTTGCTGCATCTTCAAATGCAAGTTAAGACTCTACCATGCAAAGTGAAAACCAAATATTAACATCATCCAGAAATACTGACTTCTCTGGGCCTGGTTTCATATGAGATGGACTGACACAAAGTGGAAAAGTGTGCTGTGGTCTGATGAGTCCACAAAGAGGAAAAGGCACATCCAGATTGTTACCAGCACTAACTTCAAAAGACAGCACCACCACACACCACCATACCATCACAGATGGTTAACTGTTATATCTGTGAAGGCCCCATTATTACTGAACGGTACATAGAGGCTTGGAGCAACATATGCTGCCATCCAGACAATGTCTTCTTTAGCAACATTCCTGCTTATTTCAGTGAGACAATGCCAAGACACATTGTGCATGTGTTGCAGCCTGGCTCACTGTAAAAGAGTTTGGGTACTAGACTCGCCTTCCTGCAGTCCAGACCTGTCTCCCATTGAAAATGTATGGCATATTATGAAACACAAAATACAGCAACAGAAACACCAGGCTGTTAAGCATTCGAGGTTGTGTATTAAGCAAGAACAGGAAAGAATTTCGCTTTCAAAATTTAAGCAATTAGTGTTCTCAGTTTCCAAACTTACTGAGTGTTGTTGACAAAAAAGGTGACGTAACACACCGTTAAACCAATAAGCATATAAAGTGTATCAGTTTGAACATTAAGTGCTGTGTCTTTGTACTGTTTTCATTTAAATATATGTGTAAAAGGACTTGCAAATCAGTGAATACACAGCATCCCAACACTTTTCAGGGTTGTACTATCACTGGAATAGCCTCTTCACCATGAAGAGAGATTTAGAGACTCTGCAACTTACAGATGAAGCTGATGAGAATATTTGTACATGAAAAAGGCTAAGTAGGAGACAACCATGTCTTTGTTTGTTATGGCTACAATATTTTCATCTCACTTTTGGGTTACATATTCTCATAGTGTTTAGTCAGTTCTAAATCATGCAGTTTTTTCATTCGTTCATTCAACCTTTATTTATTTCTCGTGAATACATTGAGGGGTGGCCCTCATTTTCAGTGATGCCGAGATTACCGTATTTTCCGCACTATAAGGCGCATCGGATTATAAGGCGCACCTTCAATGAATGGCCTATTTTAAAACTGTTTTCATATATAGGGCGCACCGCATTATAAGGCGCATAGAATAGAAACTACTGTAGTGGCTGGGGGTTGCGTTATGCATCCACTAGATGGATCCAGGGTCCCGTTTCCCAGAGCCTTCGTAGCGCTACGTGCGTCGTAAGTTGTATTTTAAGGTCTCCCTTAAGGTTGTCCCAACTCTGGGAAAAAGCCCGTAACCTTAAGGGAGACCTTAAAATACAACTTACGACGCACGTAGCGCTACGAAGGCTCTGGGAAACGGGGCCCAGATAAGTCAGTCAGTTGTTGAATTCTCTCGCTGCTGCTCTGTTCCCATGTTCTTCTGCGTGACTGATAGCCTTGAGTTTGAACTCTGCGTCGTAAGCGTGTCTCTTGAAAGGTGCCATTTTGGGGTCTTTATACACACACAAGTGGTGTGGGACTGGAATTCCCCTTTACCATTTTTGCCGCTGTTACTTCAGCGACGCCCCCTGACTACGGTAGCCATAATTAACCAATACTGATCCATATATAAGGCGCATCGGATTATAAGGCGCACTGTCGGTTTTTGAGAAAATTAAAGGCTTTTAGGTGCGCCTTATAGTGCGGAAAATACGGTACAGTTAGGCAACAAAGCAGAAATACAATAGAAACAAAAGAAGAAAAGACAGAGAAATAATAAAATAAATAGCCAGTAAGAAATTTACAATTGATTAATACAATTCCTAGTTAAAACATTTGCATGTAAGAACATTAAAACTTCTAAGCACGTTTTTAAAATCTCCCAAAGTTATCAGGGACTCTAAGTTTAAAGTGCATTGCAAGTTATTCCATGTGTCAGGAGCACAGAATCTAAAAGTTTTTCCTAGTTCAGAATTGACACGAGGAACATGAAGTGTTATCCAGTCCTGAGAGCGGGTCTGTTAAGCTCCTGTCCTTAGATGTAATAGTGATGCAAGGTAGGTTGGTAGTTTGTTAAGGAGCGCTTTGTAAATAAATAAATACCAATGTTGGTCTCGTCTCACAGAGAGAGACGGCCAGCCAACTTTGTTATACAGAATGCAGTGATGGGTACTGTAGGTATCGCCAGTGATGAACCTAAGAGCAGAGTGGTAGGGGGCTTAAGGGTTGTAACAGCAGCTTGTCTATAAATTACATCACCATAGTCAAGAACAGGGAGTAAAACAGATTCAACAATTCTTTTCCTACAAAACATTGGGAAGCAAGATTTGTTTCTGTAGAGAAAAACAAGTTTTGTCTGCAGTTGTTTAGCCAGATTATTAACGTGAACTTTGTAAGTGAGTTTGTCATCAATCCAGATGCCCAGGTATTTGTAAAATGGGACTCTTTCGATCGCTGTGCCTGATAAAGTGCTGATGTGACATATACTATAATCAATTTTCCTAGATTTTGTAAATACCATATATTTTGTATTTCTAACAATGAGTTTCAGGCCAATGAGTGCCTCCTGGAGAATATTAAATGAAAATTGCAGCTTGTCAGTGACCAGCTGTATTGAATCTGCCCAACAGTATAAAATGGTATCATCAGCATATAAATGAACCGTGCAAGTATTTAGGGCCTGGACAATGTCATTAATGTAGATTGTAAAAAGGATAGGCCCTAAAATTGAACCTTGAGGGACACCTTTTGTTAATGATAAAAATGCAGATTGGACATTACCTGCTTTTACACACTGCTGTCTACCTGAGAGGTAATTTTGGAACCATCTTTGAGTATTAGCATCACATCCAATACTTGACAATCTGTGTAAAAGCAGGGAATGATTGACTGTGTCAAAAGCCTTTGAAAGGTCGACAAACAGAGCAGCACAATATTTCTGATCATCTACTGCAGACACAATATCATTTAAAATTAGAGATGTTGCAGAGATGGTACTGTGATTAGTTCTAAAACCGGACTGGTGTGGGCACAATACAGAATATGTAGTTAAAAAAGACTTCAATTGATTATTTACTAACAATTCAAGTATTTTAGACAGACATGATAATTTAGATATAGGTCTGTAGTTATTAAGATCATTAATATCTCCTCCTTTATGCAATGGGATAACATGCACAACCTCCCATACTTTGGGAATTGAACCTGATAGAATGGTTAAATTAAAAAAATATGTGTAATACATTCTGAAATCATTAAAGCAGAAAGCCGGAGAAAGAAAGGGTCTAGACTGTCCTCTCCAGTTGCTTTCTTGGAGTCGATGGCAAGAAGTGCTCCAGTAACTTGATTAGGGGTGAAAAGTTGGAGAGTAAACTGAGGAATGTGTCTTACAGTACGTACTGAGACATAAGATTCTGGACAATTTATAGATTCCCCAGAACCCATATTCCCATTTTTGAAAAGATGACCTGCTGCTGCAAAATGCTCATTAAAAGCTGTGCATATTTCCAAGTGTTTTGTTATTACTTGCTGGCTGGAGGTTACATGTGAGGGCAGAGAAACAGTACGTTTATTTTTAGTGGAATTCACTACCTTCCAAAATTTAGCTGAGTTTGAACAACAGCTAGAGATGGTATTTAAATAATAATCAGATTTAGCTTTCCTCACAAATGATGTAAATTTATTTCTTAGCTGCCTAAAAGCAAGCCAGTGGGAAGGACCCCCAGATTTTCTAGCTAAAGCCCAGGCTTTATTCTTCAATTGGTACAAAGATGAGAGCTCGGAGGTGAACCAAGGACTCGATCTGTCTTTGATTCTTTGCTGTTTGTCAACAACTAAGTTGAAGGTGTTTATAAAATGATCCAATGCTAATTCAACATCTGAGATTTCTAATGTGGTTAAAATATTACTCTAAGATCATGTAGGAAGGCCTGTTCATTAAAATTTCTGAGATTTCTCCTCAGAACAATTCGTGGTTTAGTTCTCTGTAATTTTGTATCCCTAATACAAGCTATGGGGTAATGGTCACTTATTCCAAGGTCAAAGACACCAGAAGCAACAATTTTATCACTCCTGTTAGACAAAATCATGTCTATTAAAGTTGACTTTGAATTGTTTTTTAGGTTAGGCCTAGTGGGGTCAGAAATCAGCTGAGTTAGGTTGAGATTAACACAGACCTCCCTCCAATAAGCAGACACACTAGTTAACCAATTGAGGTTAAAATCACCCAAAATTATAATCTCTGAATTACTATATTGAGAGATTAAATTAGCCAATTTATCAATAGCATCAGGTTCAGCAGATGGAGGTCTATAAATCCCAATCATGACTAAGTTATTAGGCCCTAAAGTGATCTTCAAAGCAATGAATTCAAAACAATTTTGTATGGTAACAGCATTTAGAACTGTAACTAAATAACGTGATTTAATAAAAATAGCCACCCCACCTCCTCTTGCGTTTCTGTCAATTCTAAATAAATTATAATCATTTAAAGATACCTCACAATCACTGACATGTTTCTTTAACCAAGTTTCAGTCAGTACCAAAATATCAGGGTCTGTCTGAGAAACTTGAATCTTAAGGTGATCAAGTTTTTGATGTTGAAGCAGACTTCTAATGTTCCAATGGATAAAACCCAAACCATTTCTGTTTTTAAAAGTATGTGGATTAAGTGAGGAGGGTGGAGTTCATACAAGTTCTGACCCAAGTTCATACAATAAGGGGGTAGCAGTATTAGACTGAAGGGGAACTCTAATTAAATTTGAGACAACTGCAGTGCATTTTGAACATTTCAAATGAAGTCGGGGCTTCCATAGGACAGGTATCCTGAGTAGAGGAGTTGCTGGCATAGAGGTTATCAAGGGGAGAGTGTTACAGCAGGAGACTTGAAACTTGTGGTCACCAGGCGGAGCTAGTGAGTAAGTGACTGAATTTGGTGTGGGGCATGAGGTGTGAGGCGGAGTATGTGACCGGTGACCAGAAGTGGCCATCTCCAAATTTGAACGGCGGGTTTTGGGCAGAGTGGATCGGCCGAGCTTGTCCGGCTTGCTCGGCATTCCTGAATGGGCAGCCAGAGGTGATGCAGATGGTAGAGACCCAGATGTCACAGACGTCCATGCAGGAGTAGGTGGAGGACACTGATCACCAGCCAATTGGGGGAAATCATTGGGGTCAAGGATGCTTAATTTATTTTCTGGCGGGATGCCACAGGTTGGAGAAGTCCCCTTCCCTGTCCAGCGTTTTTTGTGGGTGCCAACCACGTCCAAGACTCGGGATGTAGTGGACTGGAGCTGATGTCTTGATGACTCGGTCTAGCTCCAAGCTGGACCCAGTGATCATCGATGGGGGGAGAGACTGGAGCGTCAGGATCACCGGCAGCGGCGGTGGCTGTAACAGCCGCGGCGGTGGCTGTAGCAGCAGCAGAGACGGAGCATGGAGCGGTGGAGTCCATCTCTCCTGTGGACGTAGTGTTAGCTTGCGCCAATAACTACAATGGTATCCAGTAGGGGTGGGCGATATGGCAAAAATATCATATCACGATTTTTTTTATTAGAAAATCCCGATTTCGATTTTATCACGATCTTACATGTATTTATATTATGTATTATGCTATGTATTTAGATTTACATTTACTGTTTTTACTTTACTTTCTACTTTTTTTTCAAGCACAAAGGTAAAAGTAAAGGTAGTAATGTCTGCAAAAACCACAAACAGAAGATGTTACTAACTCTTTTAACTGAAACAGTCACCAGAATGTTTTGTTAACATGTTAAAATCACAACATTTTCCTTCTGGAGCAGGACAGACACTCCCAGACCCCCAGAGGACAGGGGACATGACACCTTTTTCTCCTCTTATGAGTTTGCAGGTCTGTATTTAGTAATCAAAAAATACCAACAAGAATACCATTAAAGTACAACAACAGCAATAAAAATGTTGATTTTTCAAAAAAGGAAACAATAACATGCAAGGTTTTTAAATTGTAATTAAGTAAAAACACTAATACCACAATGTAAAAATACCTAAGTAAAGAACGTGAGTATTTTTCCATCACAGCAGGTCAGTGATCAGTGTTTCAGTGACTCTCTGTGGATCAGTGAATACTGTTTTATTTATGGCGGCCCGCCACATTAAAAACATCGGCACCACGACATGATTTTCTATTTTTGGAGCTGCGCACCTTTTTCGCTCGTGTCTAGAAGGTAACTCTTTATTTGCGCAACTCTCGCGAGATTTGTTTCCGTTATTTCTACTAAAATAATCAAACTCGCGCGATCTTTCGCAGGTCTAGGGTTCCCTTCTAAACACGACCCTCTCTGTCTCTCTCTGTCAAACTACTGACAGCAGACTGTCTGTAAACAGCACGATGTTACACTCTGCAGTGTTTCACACAAAGACTTTATTTGTGTGGACACCCAGGTTTGGTTTGTGACCTGTTTTGGCATTTTTATGTTTTTTAATCTGTCCGAGAGGACGACGGCATCTGCGATTGATTAGTGATCAATGTGCCCCCCTCCCCTCCCTCACCTGTTCACTCTGCTGTGAGAAGGTCTGAAAGTTTCTCACAGAGAAACACATACTCTCCTGTTTTACGTATAGACAATTGTTTAATTTTATAAGAGCATCTGGTTGGTGTCGATGTCATTAACCATCACGTTAGTTTCGACTGTTGTAATAAACTCCATCATTAACAACAGTTTCCTCCACACGCAGCTTCTCTGCAGTTGGTCTGTGTGTTTCCTAATCAGATAAACCAGCGCCAGAAAGACTAGAAAAGTTGTGCCAGTTAAAATAGAAGCGTCCCGTCAAAATTTAAAATCTCTTAATAGTTTATTGGTTATAGGTCCGGGTCCGTATAGGACGGCGTGTGGGTCCGCCTGTTAGGGACCCCTGAACGATCCATACGATCTCCTCACTTTGGCAGATCGTCTACACGTTCTAATCCTTCATGATCTAATATCGTCATATCGCACACCCCTAGTATCCAGCAGTTTCTCCGCTTCCTGGATCTGGTACAATGTGGAAATTCTCCCTTCTAATTCCACAATCTTCTGACCAAGACAGACACATCCCTCGCAGCCAGCAGTGGAGGTGAGTGGAGCCATGATGTGTGGTGCAGATTGTTGTTGGTGTTTGCTGCGGGCTCTAACCCACAACACCGATAAGGACCTCACTGCTGAGAGGATTTGTTGCTTGAGAGATCTGTGACCAATCGGCACGGTTACTGTCCCTTTACAAAGGCAACGAATCCCGTCGCTGTGTCTCAGGTCTGTTGGCGTCTTCAGTGCAGCTAGGCCAGTCCGATAAACAGTAACTGACATTACAGACGGTTGCGATCGGGACTGATCACTGAGGTGCTGAATTAGATGACTTTAAACAGCACTGTCAAGGTAAATCGGATTTTGGAATAACCGTGTAAACTCGCAAAACTTCGTAAAATGTCAAAGAAAACCCAGGAGAGATACCTGGTGTCTGCCATCTTGCGCATGCTCATTCATGTCAGTCAGTACCAAAATATCATATTGTGTAAGCTTTTTACATGACTTTAAGCCCCTCAGCAACTTTTTTTATCTTTTTACAAGATAATCCATATTTGATCATACATCCTTGATCCTGATGAAGATCTCCTACTTGGCCTTTTTCAGAGACAAAACAGAATTCACCAATTTGCAACTCTTTTCCCACCTATATTCAATTGAAAACAGTTGAGAGCAGTATATGGTGATCTAAAAGTTATTCTATCCCTCTTACTTACTTATATTTGTTGTTTATTTTATCTTGTAATAAAGTTTGACACTGGATGTAAAAATAGTAAATCTTTACGTAATGTAAAGATGAAACTTTTGTTACATCTTTTATGAAAACACGTACATTTTATGTAATGTATAGTCACTGTGGCGTCACTGCCAGTAATAGATATTGGTAGAGATGTTCATTGTAGAGATGTTAATTTTAACAACTTTTCTAAAAAAAAACAAAAAACAAAAAAAAAAACATATAGTATAAGCTAGTGCTGGGCGATATGACGATACATATCGTGGGGACGATAGAGAAGTGTCTATCGTGCCATTTCTCTTCTATCGTTTCTAGCCTAATTTTATCAATTATTACAAGAAATATATCATTAAATAGCCTGCGACGATTGTATTAGTGTTGTCTTGTCACTATGCATACTCTAAGTTTATATAAGTGAAAATACAGAAGAAAAGAGATTTTTCGCAAAGAAACTCCGTCTTGTGGTTTTGCGACATGGCGCTGCTTTACGTTCTTTGATTCTCACGCGGGTTTGCGACATGCTTTACGTTACTTAACTCATGAGTGCTTAACGATGGACGCGCAACAGGTTGGAGTTTCATGCCTGGAGTTGCAACAGACAGAGACAGCTGCGCAGGTCTGCTTGCTTGAGCATGTGTACTAGGAATGCTCCTGGCAACTAATTTCTCTGTTGATTAGACGCAAAATTTAATTTAGAATAGTTACTAAGAAAACACAAGGCAGAATTTATTAATTTATAATGTTAAACACTGTCCGAAAAAAATACTGTGTGTATTAAGAGCCATCTGAAGACGTTAATCACAGTCTACAATCACCAAATCGTACTTGAAATGCTGCTGAAATGTGCGCTACTTCACGCTGTGCAATACAAACCTTACACGCTTATTCTTCACCTTTTCAGACTGAAGAGGGTCACAGTGTCTGCAGGTAAAGGACCCAGAGCTAACGTTAGCTGCCAGCCTGACACAAAGTGTGGCTAACGTTAGCTTCCAGTCTGACACACAGTGTGGCTAACGTTAGCTTCCAGTCTGACACACAGTGTGGCTAACGTTAGCAGCTAGTAGTAGCAGCAGCAGCATCTCCGCCTGCAGGTTTATGTCTGTGTATGTGCTTAATGTGGTCACGTTTCCCCAGTCGAGTGAATATATATCAGCTTATTCTGTCACAGTCTACATTCATCTGTCCGACTTCGCTGATGTAAACATCCGGTGTTGCCATGGCGATCGGTTCATACGCGCTGGGTGAGAGGGGCTGCTGTCTGACAGAGACGCAGCCCCGACTAGTGCCGTGCGGCAACAGATAACTGGCATCATGCATGAATGAAATATTGACAAATATTTCATTTTTAAATATTTTAAACGACTAGTATTTCTGGTGCCGACTAGCGTGGGTGGGGACATTTAATTGTATAGTCGTCCATGTGATGGTAACCATACTTTGAAGGGGTCATGCTTTTACCTGTGTCTGGACATGAAAAAAACATGATACAATCCTTATGACAGTAAAATGGGCTATTTAAAGACAATCAACTGCAGTAATTCTGTTCTCAGTAGAAGGAAATGTGGGTAAGAACACTTGCATGAAAAAAAAAATACCATCAAATACCATGAAACCGATATGATTTTTTAAAAAAAACGTGATATGAAAATTTATGTATGTTGTATGTAAAATGTATGTTTCTCATTTGTGACAGTTAAATGTCACTTCAAAATAAAGTTGGAGAAAAGTTGGAGAAAAGTAAGCAATGAAATTTTTGTCAAACTTTTCAGAGAATAACTGAAAACATACTTTATTGTGGTATATCGTGATATATATCGTTATCGTGATATAAAATAATCCATATCGTGATATATGATTTTTTCCATATCGCCCAGCACTAGTATAAGCTATATTCATACCAAAGAGAAAATGCCAATAATTAGAGAGAACCATCAGTTTTAACTGCTATAGTGTGTGTTGGCATGTGGTTATAAATCAAGTGAAAACACATATGAAGCCACCACCGCAATGCCATCACATATTTTCTATCACAAGGGGTATGTACCTTGCCAGAATTACTTGTATAGCAACATTGGCGTTGTGGCCTAGAGAGGGTGTAGACAGGGTGTCAACCAGGGGTCTGCAACCTGCTGCTACAGAGCTGCATGTAGCTGTCATGGACTCTGCTGGAGCTGGTTTATGACCTGTGCCTGTTTACCTGGTTTGTGTTTTTGCCTGATGCCTCTGTACATCTTGCCTGATCACTTTGATTTTTGGTTTTGACTCTTGCTATGGACTGTACTCTGCTCTACTGGGAAGACTCAGTAAAATTTCAGTTTTTGCCTTATTCCTGCCTCTGCCTTGTGATTCTGCATGTGGATTCTCTCTTTTGCTTGACAGTGGCTCTTTTGGCCCCCACCAGTGGCTTCCTGTAGCTTTGACACAAAATTAAATGAAAATGAATAATGTCCTTTATTTCAATGTCTTAATTTTAATTTATGATTATTGTGGGCCCAAAGTTATTAAATTCTCCAACTGCAGAAATGTCTAGCCTATGCAGAATGAAAAAAACAAACAAACAACTAAAATCAACTAAAATGTGGCTTGCATAGATGAATAGCCTGTGTCTATGGCTTAAGATCTTTTCCTTTAAATTGGGCCGGTGGCTAATCCTAGGCTTCCATAGGTTCGCTATGCCAAATCCAAAAAATTAAGTCTTTTTGTGGTCAAAAAGTTACTCTTGACTCCTGGTGTAGACATGCATGCCAGCAGATTGTTTGGCACATATTTGAAGCAGAGCAAAGCAGAGACCTGGGACACCCCAAGCATTGTGTTAAGATTGGCCACAATCAGCTCAGGCTGTCCATTGCTATTATTGCCAATTTGATGACTTTCTCACCAGACTTTACAGTGAGTTTATTTCTAAGGAGCAACTAGTGACACTTTTTTTCAGACCAAGTACAACATTTACATTTGGGTACTTGCTGATACTGATTACTGATATGTGTACTAAATAATGTCATTGTAGTTCTTACAACTTTATAAATATATTTTGTTTTTTTCATGTTTTCGTCATTCTTGCCGTTTCCTGCTGATGGTGTAGCCATAGTTACTATACACTGTTTACTGTGTACATTATATGTTTCAGTAGGAATAATTTCAACATAATTTCACAACATTGTTATGGACTTGCATTAATTTGTTGATTAATCTAAAATTTTTAAATTGAATTATTCAATTAAACAATGAATTTATCTAAAATAATTAGGCACATTAGAATAATGATAATAGTGGTATATTTTAAAATTTGTCAAATTTCTACCCTATTTAATATAGGGTTGCCACCTTTGAGAAATGAAAATAAGGGACGCCCACCACAGCTCCTCATGACCACCACGGGCCCGACTCCCGTGGGGTGGGGCACCCACAGCAGTGGCATATTTTATTTTGTGCCAGTGTTTTTAGTAAAGGGGTGATCAAGAAACCAATTAGTCATACTCAGTGGTGGACAAAGTACTCAACCCCAGTAACTGAGTCAAAGTATAGATACTCTTGGTCAGATATTACTCAACTACAAGTTGCTCACTCAAAATTTTACTTGAGTTAAAGTACTAGAGTTCTTGCTTTTAAAAATACTTAAGTATTCAAAAGTACAAATTACAAAGTACATTTTCTAATATCAATACATGGTGTATTATTTTCATGATGCATTTACAGAACCTTGTAACTCTCTGAAACCACCTGATGATGCACTGACCTGCTTGTAGAACCACTCTGCTACACAAAGCCTATAGAAACACCTACAAAAAATTTAGCATAGAAATACAATCAAAAACAAAAAGGACAGCTATTGTCAATTCCTGATGTAACTGTATTAAAATCACTGCATAAAGGCAGATTGAAGCTGTTGTGGAATTTGCCTCACTTGCCTCACTAGCTCTTAGATTGTTCCCTGAGTCTCTCTTTATATGGGTGACAATGCAGTCGTGAAGGGTCCAGTCATAGGTCATCTAACCTGAACAGCCACACTAGTAGTTGGTCACTCTGCATAACTACAGTCCACAGCTGCACAAGTAGGAGAGTAGTGCATCCCCCAGATACTTTCTCCTGAGGTCCCAAGGTTATGGCTTATCGGGCAGACAGACTGTCTCCACATTCTCTAGCAGGGCACAATACATGAGCAAGGCCCACAGATACAGTGATTTAGAGCAAAGAGGTATGCATAGCTTCTTGTTTTGCACTTATGCCCAATAGAATTTGTGTACACATAGATAGACACATCAGGTCCATACATGGTGGCGTGTCAAATTCCAGCAAATGTCAGGGGACAGTTAAATACCTTCACTCGAGAAGTAACCTTCAGAATTGGGTTGGCAGTCACAATATTCTCAGTGTATTGCTAATCTGAATTCTCCTCGATCGAGCTTCATTAAATACTCCTGTGTAAGTCATCTGGGACTCCCGAACTCTTCTTCAGTGTCTGAGTGAACCATTCTTCAGAATTTCCACTACAGAAGCCAACTGTAAGGAGTTTTCGAAGTCTGTTAAATATCTGAGATTTCTTTCTGTCTTCAGAGGCAGTATATATATACATGGATTATGTGGTATTTTTCATCTCGATAAAAACAATCCAACTTTAAAAGCTACCTGGAATAATGAATAATTACATCTTGAGATTTAAATTTGTCTTTCTCCTGCCGTCACCATTAACCGCTTTTTGTTTGAATGAAAGAGGGAGAGCTTGTTTGTGCTTGTTAGTGCGCCTGGATGACGTATTTCCACTTTTACATCAGTCCCATTTGAGAGGAGCTACTGTGATTGGTTTCCTTTTGTGAGGAACACAGCATGTGACCAATTGCATTTTAGAAAAGAAAAAACAGCAACAGCTGACTTCAAAGCTCAGGCGAAAAGTAACAACAACCTTCCTACAAATGTAGTGGAGTCAAAAGTACAATATTTGTCTTTGAAATGTAGTGGAGTGAAAGTCATAAGTTTCCAAAAAAACAAATACTCAAGTAAAGTACAGATACTCAAAAAAATGTACTTAAGTACAGTACTCAAGTAAATGTACTTCACTACTGCCCACCACTGGTCATACTTAAAGCTTGAAATGCTTTATTACCAATGAACACATTCTTTATTGTGCAACATTGTTGCATATAAAGTGCTGTTAATTAGGCTACATAAAGCCGTAATTACATGCATCCCTATTTAACATACAATGAGGAAAATATATAACAAAGTGCCATATGCACACAACTTAGTTATTGCACAATCAATTAACCTATTTAATGAGATACTGTATGATCTACCACATGGCAGTAGCACTAGCACCTAAAGGAAATCTATTTGTGTGGAGTGTGCAACAATGAACTTTTAAAATATAAACTAAATAAACTGAGAACTTAATGTAACTTTTAAAGTGCATAACTGTTCTTGCTGTAGGGACTCTCTTTGTGAACCCTGGGGACATTTTTACTTAAAGAACAACAACAACAAAAACACTTTGTAAACTTGTTTGTCTACATTTTCGCTTTTGAGGACGTGGTGGTATATCGTGGTGTAGTGGACATTTTTAAAAGCCGCAGGTGTTGTGAGCAGCACCGGTGTGTGGTGTCTGTCTCTACACAACCGTGACAGCAACACATGCAGGCAGCCAGGCACAGACACACAGGACCGGAGTGGGGGGTCCTGCGTAGATCCTGCCACGACAATTTTGCTGGCCTTAGTATTTCCTGTGTTTTATTTTGTTCATCATTGTTAGATTTAGTGTTGATGTGTGTGACAGACATGTGTATTGGACATTTATGAAAATATGGAACAAATCGCGTCCCGTATTGGTTCAATACGGGACGCAACATTTAATTGTCAATTAAAGAACGATTCCATATTTTACGGGACGGGTGGCAACCCTAATTAAATAGACTCTATGTCAGATGCCTGATCAGAAAAATGGACCTCAAATTCGATGCATAATTGATGCATATTATTAATTTAATAACTAATCACTGTCAGCCCTTCACTGAACTGGACAACGTCTGAATAACACCGTTAAATGACTCATGGTGTAAAGTTCACAGCAGCACTACAGACATCATGTTTAACACAGGGGTGAAAAAATATCTAGAAAATGTATCTTAAGTGACTTCTACTAACAGAGTCATGTTCAACGTGTTGATAATCCTGATTAGGGATGGGAATTTAAAGGTTTATTGATACCAATGCCATTATCAATTCTGCTTATCGATCCAATTTTTTATTAATTCCTGTGGATTTTCTGTGTGGAAAAAAGTTGGCCTATACAGATTTTCAGTGTCAAGACCACATATTTTATTATGGATTTCTGAACACTGAGCAGTGTAAGTCCTACACTGTGACAGTTTTACTAATCCATATATTACATAAAACATTTCAGTTGTACAGTAATATGATGTGATTTGTTCAGTACAGTAGGCTAAACCAACTTGTTTATAATTCAGTAGCATAGGAGCATATACTGTATAAAAGCAGCCTTACGAAAACGTTCAAATGCTTCTGATAGGGTTGTGTATCATAGATTTTAATTCTGATGCACATAATCATTTTTATTATGACAATGATGATGATGATTATGATGATGATTATTAGGGCCCGAGCACCGACCGGTGTGAGGACCCTATTGTAATCGAAGGAATTATTATTCTTCCCGTGACGACAAATAAATCGCATTTTTGGGGGCCTTATCATATTCAGAGGACTGTAAAATTTGGCGGGCGCGTCAGTCCCAGTGAAAAATTACGTATTTTAAGGGTCTCGGAAATGGGCGGGGCGAAATGGCTCAATAGCGCCATCTAAAGACGAGCCCCGACAGCATGTTTCTTCGACATGCACGAAACTTGGTACGCTGATAGAACACACCAGGACGTACAAAAAATCCTCTTGGAGCCATGGGTTAAACCCTACAGGAAGTCGGCCATTTTGGATTTTGTGGCCGATTTTGGCGTTTTGCACGTGTCGTATTTGAATGAACTCCTCCGACACGATTCGTCGTAACGACTTCAAAATCGCTGGCTACCATCTAGACAACTTTGTGATCAAAATTTATTAAAGGCTTGGCTTTTTCTTAAAGGGCCTGCGCGTCAGGTGGTGGCGAATTTTGATGTTTCGCCATGAAACAGGAAATTGCTATAATTTTGAGGTACATGGTTGGATCTGCACCAAACTTCATGTGTATGATCAGTGTATCGGCCTGAACGCGTCTATGTGACAACCTATGACGGCAACCATAGCGCCCCCTGCTGGTGACAGGAAATGACTTTTTTTAGGTTTTGACGTGCGGCTCCGACCACGACATATTTAGCATTAACTTTTGTGTACAAGTTTGCATCGGCATGAAATTTGATATGTGTGTGACAGGTCCCGGCCTGAAAATATGATATTAATTTTGTCGATGGGCGTGGCCAAACGGCTTGACCTCGCCATTTAAACAGCAGCCCCCCCGCCACGTTTTGCCAACGTGCACGAAACTTGGTACACACGTGTATCACACCCAGATGCACAAAAAAGTCTCTTGGACCGATTGGCCAAACCCGACAGGAAGTCAGCCATTTTGAATTTCCTGGTCATTTTTGGCGTTTCACTTGTCTCGCATTTTAACGAACTCCTCCTAGAGGAAGAATCAGAACAGCTTCAAATTCGCTGGCTACCTTCTGCACTACACTCTCATCAAAATTTATTGAAAGATTTTGCTCAACTTGAAGGGCGTGGCCATAGTGTGGTGGCGAATTTTGATGTTTCGGCGTAACTTTTAAATTGGTTTAACTTCTGTATAAATGGTCCAATTTGCACCAAACTTCACATGTCTGATAATAGTCCAGCCCTGAATACACCTATATGAAAATATTCCATAATTCTCATAGCACCTCCTGTTGGCGACAGGAAATGACATGTTTTACAGTTTGAGGTCCTGCTCCCACCACGTTGACCACATCAAACTCCAATCTGGTCTGAAAAGCCTTAAGACCATGACGATCCTATATCATGAAGATCGGGACATCTCGTTAAATGGCGTTGCCCTGGCGGTGTGGCAAAGGTCCATGTTTCGCCATAACACAGGAAGTTGCTATAACTGGACTGTACGTGGTCGAATCTGCCTGAAACTTCACATGTTCATTAACAGTCCTGGTCTGAACATATGATATGAGTTTCGTCCATGTCTGTGGTCAAATGGCTTGACCACACCCTTAGACGTGCGGCGCCACAAATAGTGAGTTTCGCCGATGTTTACGAAAATTGGTACACATATGTATCACATGGAGATGAACAAAAAAGTCTCTTGGACCCACAGGCTAAAATCAACAGGAAGTCGGCCATTTTGAATTTCGTGCTCAATTTTGACGTTTTCCACATGACCTATTTTAAGGAATTCCTCCTACAAAAATGTTTCAATTGACTTCAACACAAGCATGGAGCATCTAGACAAGTGTGTGATTAAAACTTATTAAAAGATTTGGTCAGCATTAACCGCTGTGGCTGTACCGCGGCAGCGAATTTTGGCGTTTCACCATGAAACAGGAAATTGCTATAACTTTAATGTAAATTGTCCAATCTGCATCAAACTTAACATGTGTGATAATAGTCATGCCCTGAAAACATCTACATAATACTGGGAGCAGGAAACAGCATTTAATTCCTTAAAAAAGAAAATGTCCGAGGACTTCGACATAGAAAAGGAACATCATTTCTTTGCTGTGCCATTTGGGCTACAGCTTGTGTACCCGCTTCAACTGTGCTGCATGTGCTTCCAGTCTGAGAGGTTACAGTTGACAATTGGGCTGAAAACATGGTGTAAATGGTGTCTCTTAAGGTTACATTTTACTGTCACCTCTTACAGACACTTAAATCACACCACACGAGCGGTACAGAGACATTTTGTGTGTTATTTGAGTTCTTTTTTTTTACATGTACCGGATTTGGCTGCACAGCTGGTTTTTGCCGAAGCTCAGGTAGCGTATTGTGCACTTGAGGTCTTCACCCGTCCTCGCGTCGGCACGTTGGTGAGTGGGTATCGAGCGCCGTTTGGTTTTTGGGGCGGGCTGTGGCTTCGGGGCGCTGTCCGATGGCCGCGACGACGCAGAGCCTCTCCGCCCGGGGTGGGTCCAGCCGCCGGGTGGCGGTGGCCAGCCCCCCGAGTGGCGCGGGGGTGTGAGGGCCCATTCACAGCTGCTTGCAGCTTTAATTGTTATTATTATTGTTGTTGTTGTTGTTGTTGTTGTTGTCATTATCATTATAGTTGTTATTATCATTATTATTATTATTATTATTATTATTATTATTATTATTATTATTATTATTAGGGCGGCACGGTGGTGCAGTGCCACCTCACAGCAAGAAGGTCCTGAGTTCGATCCCCCGGCTTGCTGGGGCGGGGCCTTTCTGTGCGGAGTTTGCATGTTCTCCCCGTGTCTGCGTGGGTTCTCTCCGGGTTCTCCGGCTTCCTCCCACAGTCCAAAGACATGCATGCTAGGTTAATTGGTGACTCTAAATTGCCTGTAGGTGTGAATGTGAGTATGAGTGTTTGTCTGTCTATATGTCAGCCCTGCGATGAACTGGCAACTTATCCAGGGTGAACCCCGCCTCTCACCCAATGTCAGCTGGGATAGGCTCCAGCAGCCCGCGACCCTTACAGAATAAGCGGTTACAGAAAATGAATGAATGATGATGATGATGATGATGATGATTATCATTATTATTACTATTATTATTATTATTATTGTTGTTGTTGTTGTTATTATTAACACCACCACTGGTATAAGGTATAAGGTTACATGAGGCTGAAACCAAACTTTCCTTTAGTGGTGAAAACTTCTGTCAGCTGATGTTGATAGACTGTGTTTAGGAGGCTTGTTTAAAGTTCATGGTTTCCTTCCACCATTGTAGGGTGCTGTAGGATTCAAGCTAGTGATATTCTGCAGATACAATGGTGAGACACAGCCCTCTTTTGCAAAATTTCCATGATGCATTGCTGAGAGTTTAAGTTTACTACTTTGTGTTCCAAAATACAAATGCTACGTTTTGTTGGTGTTTTTATTGTATAGTTGTTACATTAGTGTTAGTGTTTATGACATGTTTGTTCAGAAAACAGTGGTTTATGTGGATCATTTTTGTGCTGGTTTAGAGACATTTTAGTTGACACCATGAGTGAGGGGTCTAGTAGATTTCACCAGTCCAGCTGGAGTTTCTGTAAAAAAAGGTCTTTTCAAGACTCTAACCCTAGCCAGCACATAGTTAACATTATAAGAAGTAAGGCAATCCTTTGTCACATGTTCAGCGACATTTAGAAGGGAAATACAGCCATAAGTGTGAATTAGAAATGGGTATATGTGCAAATTAAATTAGCAAACAGGAATCAATACCAAAATGGAAAAGATACTTTCTTATTGTTTTCATAGGAATCTTAATTTTGGAACTAGTTCCACTTTAAAACTAGGTCTTGATGTTCATCCCTAATTCTGATATATCATGCTTGGGTGCTGACAAAAGGTTAACAGGATAATGCTGCTGTCTCGCTGCTGCTGCAGCTGCAGGACAACAGATCGCTTAGTGCTTTATTTCCAGCTCTTGTGTAGACCAGCTGCACTACTAAGTCAGGTCCAGTTGGTTGTGGTGAGGCTTGCTCTCTGCAGCTTGTTCTCTGGATGAATCCATGCTTTGACCAGGTGCAGCAGTTTAGAACATTACTGATTTTACTGTTTCAAAATAAAAGCTTTTAAAAAGTTAAATCTCAAGGGACAATTATTATGAAGAATTTATAGGAAATGAAATGATAAATCACCATTTTACAGCCACTTGACTCAGGAGAATTACATAATTTGAAAAATACACATACAAGCAGGTAGCCCTGTTATTACAGAGATGCAAATCCTCGTCATAATGGGCCGATACTTTGAATCAAATCGAGTCAAGCCAAGTCAGAACATCAGTATGGAAAACGGGCAAAAGAGTTGCTGAAGTTACCAACAGAGGCGACAGGCCTTCATTGCTTCTATGCGGGTGCCCACCTGAGTGTCAGCTGGAGCTGATAAATGCCTACTGTGCCTGTTAGTCGATGTTAATAGCTTTTTTTAGTCCAGAGTAAAGGGGGCTTTAAATTACAATTAGCTAGCTTGCCATGTCTTGTGTTTTTACACCAGCTTGGCTGTTTGGCTGTGTTAGCAAAGTTGTTGATTGACTAGTTTTAGATCATAAGAAATGAAATTATTACAAATGCACAGCCTGTTCCAACTCCCCACTAGTAGGCTCTACATTGTATCCCACAGGTCATCACTCTGTCGAGCAGTTTAATCAGTCAGTCATACATTGTCAGTAACCCTCCAACATCAGACATATGCTTACTTCCAATTTTAACACTGAATGAATCAGCATCTATGTGTTGACTCAAATGAATTGAAGTCATCATCAAGCTCAGTCCATGGGTGGTAACAGACAGACAGTCAGCCAACTGTCAATGAACCAGCTATACAGCCAGTGTGACCAGCACACAGTGAAATGACTGGTACAGCCTTATAGGGCTAGTTCACCCAGAAATGAAAATTCAGTCATTATCTACTCATCCTCATTCCAATTGATGATTGGGTTTAGTTTCTTAGTCCACAAAGCACTGCTGGAGTTTCACAGTAAAACAGCATTACAGAATTTCCCAAACAATGTAAGTGAATCGTGACCAGTTTTCAAATGAAAAATCTACTGGAAAAAACAAAAAAAACAAAAAAAAAAACAGAACAAAACACAAACAAACCAGAAAATGTCTCCATACTGCTTGTCTGCCATTATTATTATTATCCTAAAGCCCTGACATGCTGGTCAGACACTGTCACTCCACATGCACCAAGTTCAGATGATATGCACACGCATGTGAACATGGATCCAAACTAAGGATCTACATTGAAAATTTAGGCTAAAACATGGAGTAAATGTTTTTGACGAGTGTTTGTTGAGTGACGAGCTGCCAGTTACCAGTTCAGGTGGCAGCAGCTGATGGTCATTAGCAGCTGCTGTATAAACCACCCTGTCTGTGTTATTGCTGCTGCTGTTGTGTTTATGATGGAAACAGGAGAATGATAAAGATATTAATCTGACTCTGCAAAATAAAGCAGAAGGGCATACAATGCTAATTATTATTAGTAAATATTGAATACAAAAAATACAGACAGTAGGCTTTCAACGTTTAAATAAAGGAGTGTGCTATATGCAAATAAACTTCAACCAACATAATAATCATTTAATCAATAACTGATAAACAAAATTGCAAAACCAATGTCAAAACAGGCTAAAAGGTGGGCTCTTCAAATAGAGAAGAGGCTAAAGCAGTGAACAGATAAATGTGTTGCTGGCACACACATACACACACACACACACAAGCACACACTCAACCTGGACCAATCACTGTGTGTGCACTCTGGAATACACTATAAAGTTATAAGTGGAAAATATGAATCACAAACACAAAACAGTGCTATTAATGACAGTTAGGAACCCTGGTAATTTACGTAAGCTCGACAGCAACCCAAATACACACACACACACACACACCAAGCACTTACCAGCCACATGTACAAATGCTGCCACGTCCCTGCTGCCTTCTGCAAATATATTCCAACGTGTATGTATTGATGAGTGTGTGACAGACAGTGTTCTAACACACCATCCAGCCCTCCGTCTCAGCCATGGTAAATATCACTATCAACTAACAATAAATCCTCCAGGAGGCAGAGCTAAGTGAGCGACTGCATGCACAACAATATTAGTCAATCTCTCCTCAGATAGGAACGGATGGAGGGAGGAAGGGAGCCTACAGAGAATGTCTGGCAGAAAATCCCTGGGTATTATAACATCACATGACCACCCATCCACCATCAGTTGCAAAGCGAATGGAGGAGATGAAAGCAAGGAGAGAAAGAGGCAGAGAGAGAACAAGAGTGAATGGGTGGTGGGGGCGACGTCACGGTGCTGCTGAACTCCCCCTTTTCATTTCAGTGACAGAGACACAGAGAGGAAGCATAAACCAATAAGACGGAAGACTGTCTGCTGGCTTGAACCCCTCCCTGAACAGAAAAGCCAATACCAACAGAGGCAAACATGGTGAGGGACAGACAAAAGAAAAGCAGAGAGAGAGAAGGGAGGAATCCCCCCTATACAGACAGGAAGAAAAAAGGAACCAATTCCTATTTAACCTGCTCTGATTTACTGTGAAAATAATAATGCAAAAAATTAAGCTTGTATTTACATTTCTTAATTGTTGTTTCTTACATTTCACTTCTTAATTACAACCCTTCATCTGGATTAAGAGCACACTTGCCATGCCATGCAAAACTTAGAGTCACATGTCTGTGAAGATTCAGTCATTCAGGTCATGGTATTCATATTCTGAAGAACTGAAGAAGCCTCTTGGATGGCAAAATGTCTTAAAGAACTCAACCAAGTCCAGTGGCCTATGATAACCCTTTTACGATAAGAGTCACATCTATTTTCCACATGGCAAAGATCTTAATCTCAATCATTAAAAGCTGTAATGATCATGACATGACATCTGCCACTGTCAGGGCATGCAATGGCTGTGTCTTTGTCACCAACCAGTTGACAAGGCTCTGAATTTTCATGTTTTGGACACTGCAGGAAAGAGTTCAATGTAATTTCCTGTCTACGTGAGGTGGCGCTACAGATCACCCACTAATTATATGTTATGTTTCACTATATGAAGTGTATGAAAATTTCCTATGAATCAAAAGATGATTGTCACACAAGGCTTATTTCCTTTTGCCAGCAGATATACTCCTGATTGGCATGTTGATTTCATCAGGACAGGAGTCTTACAAAACATTGCATAGATCATTCATACTCAAATTACAGCAATTTCCTGTTTCACAACAAAACAGGAATAGTTGATCTATTCAGCAATCAATCTTTGAATAACTTTTGAACACAAACATCTTTAGATGGCACATGAATTTTGAAGTCAATCTAATTAATACCTTAGGATGAATTCATTACAATATACAATGTGGAAATCACCCAAAACCACCACTAAATTCAAAATGACTGACTTCATCTTGGGTTTAGGGCATGGCTCCAAGAAGCTTTATTGTATGCCTGGATATGATAGATGTGCCTACTGATTGTCTTGCATGTCAGTGAAATGTGGCTCAGGTGTAGTTTATTTGAAATTTTGTAGGGAGCGCTATTGAGCCCTTTTCCTACACTGACTGAAAATTGGCCTGTGTTCAGGCTGGGACTCTAATCAGACTACACATTCCAGAGCCGAAGGCCACACTGGCTTCTGTATATAGACAAAGCAAGGGCTACCACAGCTCTCATTGCAGTATAAATAGTGACTCTTCACTGTTGCCCAGTATTAAACTACTAGTCCAACAGTTAGATAGTTATTTTACTTTCGGGCTGCACATAATGATTACTTTTTTTAATCAATTGATATTTTTTTCAATTTATCTAATGATTACTTTTGTTATTATTCATTTATGTAAAATTAAATGGAGCAAAAATGCATATCAAAAACTTGTCTCATTAATATTTCAATACTTTATTCAACCATAATCCTGAAAAATAGACACATAAAGCACATTATAATAATGATAACAGTTTCATATTTTAAAATTTGTCTAACTTCCACCCCATTTAATAGACTCTATGTCAGATGATTTGATCAGAAAAATGCTGGGCCTAAAATTCAAAAGTAGCTGTGATGCACATTAATTTAATCACTAGTCATTGTCACTGAACTGGACATGCAGTATTTTCACTTCAGTCTTAAACTGGTTATAACATGGAGTTATTTCATCACTGGAGTCATATGCAGGTAAGATGGTCACTGGCAGTGTATTTTTGCATCAGTGTGAGCCTTTTCGCTAGTTTTCTGCCAACTGAAATGAATTACAGATGGTCTATAATCTCAGTTTTGGCCACACTGTAAAAAAAACGTAAAAAAAAAATGGTAAATGACTGGCAGCTATGGCTGCCAAACAAAAACCATAAAATTAAAGTAAAATATCCTAATTCAAATGAAGTGCAAATACATTAAATTTACAGAAATTTTCATTAAGAGTTCTGCAGTAAAATACCATTATTTTACAGATTTTTCCTAAATTATTAGGCTCAAATACCTTCGATAAAGTGACAATGCAAAGAGTTCTGCAGTAAAATACCATTGTTTTACAGATTTTTCCTAAATTATTAGGATCAAATACCTTCAATAAAGTGACAATGCTAAAAGTTCTGCAGAAAAATACCATTTAACACCTTCAATAAACGTTAAATACCACCTTTAAAAAACGGTCAAATGACTGGCAGCAACGGCTGCCAAACAAAAACTGTAATATTAAAATAAAATATCCTAATTAAACTGAAAACATACATAAGAAATTCAGAATAGATACAGAAGACTTTCACTGTTTCAATTAAACTGGGGTGGGTAACTTAATTACAAATAAAGTACACATCACTATTAATTCTAAAACTCTTTTATTTAATGTATTCAGTTGTAAATTTACAATATCAAATATTTACTTAAAAACAGTTCTTCAGAGGTCCCCAGGTGTCAATCTTGTCTGTTAGTGTATGCATGATGAGGTCATAATTTCACCTTTGAAACAGGTTGAGAGCTGTTGAGCTGAGAGGGTTGTGGTCTGCTGTTTTTAGCTTGTATTTTCCAATTCTGTTTTATATTGTTTTCCACAATATTGTCCTGACACCTGGAAGCTCTGTAAACTTTAGTTCTGGTAATATTTGTGGACAAGCAATACAGTCTTTTAATTTAGTAACTATACAGTGTATTATTAAGTAAAATCAAAACATACCACAAAAGGTCAATGAAGACAGGAGTGACAGTGCAACATAGCAGACAAAGAAGAATCCTCCTTCGAATTGCCAGTAATCAGCTGGTTTTTTTGTTTATCTGGAGGGAAAATGGAAAACTGAACAGTCCTTACCTTACTGTAGGATTTCATTTTTTTTTTACAATTTCTTTAAAACAACCTTAAAGAAATGTTTCACTTTAAATGAAAATCCACTGTACTAGTAATGACAAATGCAGATTCAGGCAGTTTGCATAAAATCAAACTAGCTTAAACTTGTACACAAGACCACATTGCCAAAACCAGAAACCAACCCACCCCCAGTGCAGTTGAAGGGAAAATTTGTAAGACAAAAAAAAAAAAAAAAAAATCAGAGTAAAGGTTTTTTACCCAGAAAATTTTATGGGAATGACCAGCCAATTTATATTACTGTGTACACCCATTGTATTAATGTTACCTTTTGCTGGCATTCACCATGCTAACAAGCTAGCTAACATTCAATATTAAGTTACCTGTATAGTTAGCTAATTTTTCGAGAGGGATCTGGCTACAGGCTGACAGGAATCACACCTCGGAAGATGTTTATTTTTGTTTTTTCCATATTTATTTTTTGTTTTCTCTTAAACCTGGCACATTAAAAAATAAGCATATGGATTAAAAAAATATAGACAAAGTTTATTCATGAAATATTTTAAAAGTCTATTGACTCAAAAGGCTTCATACAATAATTTACATTAAAGATATGAAGTTAATTCAATAAGTCTTTAAAATGTCACCTACTCTTTAAAATGCTGTAATTTTTACATAAAATGTATTTATTAAACATGAAGAATACACCAATAAAAGTAAAAAATAAAAACAGACAACATGAAGGACCTCCACAAGTGAGCACCTCCTCAATTAACGGGTCACTGTGAGGTCGGGCATAGACAGGTGAATGCACAGTTACTGTCAGCGTCCTGTCTGCCTGATGCTCCAGTATAAGAATTATATGTGATGTTCAATTCATGTCCATGACATAGATCACACCGGCTCTTCCATTGTGTCAATATTCCAGTTTTTTGTTAGTCCTTTTGTTCTCCGTTGACATCCCACAACTCAAATTAGCTGAAAATACGAATATGGCAAGCAGATGTAAATTACTCCAGGTAGATTACTAGTGGACCACCGAGTCGCACTGATGCTGCGCCCGCACACCCATTGAAACCATTTCAAACAGATGTAGTTTCAAATGAAGGCACGCACAGTTGTGATTGGCCCGTTTCTTTGACTAACATCCACCTCAACCAATCACGCTCAAAGCAATATTGCGTGACAGCCAATAGCAGTTGTCTCAGCGTGGTATTGAAAATATGATTTCAAGAAAACAAATGAAATGTGTATTTAATTTTATTTGTTAACTGTTATATTTAATTAATTGACCAAATGTTTTTTTCATTGCTGTGTATGAATAAAATATAACAAAGTAAAATAAATAAATAAATGATAACAATAATAATAATAATAATAATAATACTTCCTGCCTGGACTATTGCAATGCAATGTTTTCTGACTTTTCTCATTTTACATTTAGCATGTATGAACTTCTACTCACTGTGACATCACTGATTGGCTGGCTGAAAGTACACCGAAATATAAAACTCAAGAGATTTACCTTAAAATTACAGTAAAAAAACATTAGATTGTTATTATGGACATAAACCTTTATATAACGAGCTACATATTTAATTACAGTTTGAATATAAAAGTACACATATATATAAAACTAATAAGATTTACCTTCAATTTACAGTAAAAAACATTCAATTGTTAGTATGGACATAAACCCTTATATAACAAGCTACATATTTAATTACAGATAATTATTGTCATTTTACATAAATTTGACTGTAATTTAAGAGAGCAGAAAAGATTGTGTATAATAATACAGTAATTTTTCCATAAAAAAATGAGAAATAAACATAGTTTGTCATTATTGTCATAATACTTAAAAAACAACCAGGTTGTTAATTTACAGATAATGTCTGTAATTTTACAGTTTTGTATACTATTTTTAAAAAAACAGAAAAAATACTGTAAAAATTTAGAGTTATTAACCATATAATTAGGATTTTTTTTACAGTGCATTTCTGACTCATACGTGCTGATAAAGTGAACAGAAAGTACAAAATAGCAGAATAACTCCACCTTATGTATAATTAACAGCAACGGTGCAGACATCACTTTTAAAACAGGCGTGATGAGGAGAAAATCTATTTTAAGTAACTTCGCTAACAGAAACATGTTCCACATGTTGATAATCCTCATTTCACTAACAAAGACCACGCCAGAATAGATTTGCACATAAACGGTTTGTTGGTTATGATGGATGGAGGAGAGCTTGGATGATGAAGTAGTGGTCTGGAAGGGGGTCCAGGTTGGAGGTAGGGAGGGAAGGGGGAAGGGATTAGGGTTTGAGGGATAGAGGGATGAGGGTAAAGGGATGCGGGATGGAGGGATGAGGGTAAAGGGATGCGGGATGAAGGGAGGGGGGTGGGGGTAAGGGATGTGGGATGTAGGGTGAGGGATGAGGGTAAAGGGATCTGGGATGGAGGGATGGAGGGAGAGGATAAGGGTAAAGGGATGTGGGATGGAGGGAGAGGATGAGGATAAAGGGATGTGGGATGAGGGGTGAGGGATGGGGGTTGTTGGATGGGGGAACGAGGGGTTTGAGTTGGATGGATGGACAGGTTCGGTGGAGTCAGCTGGTGGTTGGAAGATGGAGTGGAACCAGGCGGGGTTGAGACTCTGGGTGGGGGTACCGTCTCTCTCGGACTCCTGATGTATGGAGCCCCCAAGAGAACTTCAGGCTGAAAGTTGCATGTGGGCGTTTCTGATGTCTTTCAGGTCATGTCGGATATAGGAGAGGTAAGCCAGAGAGGATCAGCGACCAAGAACTTTAATGATGTGGTCAGGGATCCCCTGCTTGGATGCGGTTGAGGCGGCTCCGATGCAGAAGGAATGTCCAGAGTAAAGCTCAGGAGATATTCCTGATCTGTACAGGATGTGGCGGAAATGGTGGTGGAACCAGAAGTGGGAGACGGCCTTGCCCGTCTCAGTGAGGAATAGAGGATCTTACGGGGATGCTCGACTGGCTAGTCTTGAGTTGATGTAGTCACAAATGGGTTCATATGGACTCAGGTATGAGTTTAGTCGGAAGAGATAGATGAGTTGCGCTGGACCAGACTGGTTTGTTTTGCTGCATTTAAGGTGGAAAACCAGGGTGTCTATTATATTGTAATATCTGACAAGGTTGCGTGTCGCGATGGTTGGAAGTTAAGGGAGGAAGTGGTGAACTCCGAGCAGCATAGGAAGCCGAAGAAAGGACTGTGAGAAAGTCGTCCAGAAGATGTATAACGATTGGGAGTTTGTAGTTGTCAATTGTCAGTTGTAGTCAAAGATTTTTGGGCTTCTCTTACACCCGAAGGTCAGGCGCACTACAAAATAGTAAACACCCTTCCAGAGGACACCGAAGAGATGCCAGTACTCGGGGTGGATCGGAAGGACTTTGAAGGTGCTGGTGATATCCACCTTGGACAGCCAGGCTCCTTGGCCTGTGATGCGAATGAGTGAGATGGCATGGTCGATTGTCGCATACTGCATTGAGAAGTCGGGGCTTGGAATGAGATTGTTAATACTAGGGATGGTGGAACCGTGGGGGGAGGAGAGATCAATAATGAGTCTCTTTTTCCCCGAGTATTTTCTGGTGGCTATGCCTAATGGACTGATCCTGAATTTGGGGAAGGGTGGGGTAGGAAATGGGCCAATCATGAATCCTTGTTCAACTTCCTTAAGTAAAAGTTCATCAACCACTGTGGGCTCAGAAGTGGCGGACTGCAAGTTGTGGCATGTGTGAGAGGAGTCTGTCATGGCCTGCAAGCCAGGATGGAAACCGTGGGTGAAACCCTGAACAAGAAAGTCGACAAACTCACGGTCTGGGTGGTTCTCTAAGGCAGAAGCAAGGGCGTTGATTTTAATTGGGGTGTCAAGGTACTTACACAAGCTGAACTTGGTTGGATTATGTGGACAAGTTGGCCTGGCGTGGGCCCCACCACAGAAGGAACAGGTGTGGAGGAATCTGCAGCTGGAGGCGTTGCATCCGAGGTCGTTAAAGTTATTGCAGATTATCCTCCCACCTTGGTGGAGGACTGGCCTCCCTCTTCTATCTATGCCCCGGGGAAGGGGGCCGAGGGAGGTTGGTTGGGTGTTGGCTGGTTTAGGGGTGATGGAAGGTGGGGGGGCTGCAGGGGGGAGCCTACGAAAGACAGTGGGGCTCGGTTTATTCGGGGCTGTGATGTGGGGCAAGGAAGTGGTGAGGGTGCATGATGTGGCCGGGTGAGATGGTGCACCGCAGAGATCGCAACACAAAGAGGACCGAGCTGCAAAAACCCAGCAGTAGAGTTCAGAGTCTAGTGTCCCCCAGTATGTGCCCTGGTTAAATTGCTGCGGTCGACCGGCAGCTTGTGTGGCAAAAAGAGTACGGTAAGTGTAAAAACCACTGCCCCCGAACCGCAAGGCAAGGTCAAGGATTAGTGACAGATAGTCATCCAACTCTGACCTGCGCTCAGGGAAAACGGAACAGATGGGAGAAAGAGAAAGCGAATTCGACGGCAGTGAGTTCTTTGGAGCGGGTGGGGAGTGATTGTTTGAGCTCAATGGGACAGAGTGCAGTTTGCAGTTCCCGGGGAATATGGGGATTATGAGCAGAAGGGTGTAGCAACTGGGCAAGGTCGACATAATTACCAGCGAGAATCTGTTGCCTGAGCGTGACTGATACTGGGGAGGGTCGAGTGGGTGCGTTTGGATGTGCCGGAGGTAGTGCAGTGGCCAAAGTTGGTAGGTGGGGGGGGGGGGGGTAGGTGAGGAAAGTGCTGGGACCGGCTGTAGGCGGAGCTGTGGAAAAAAGAGGTACATTTAAAGGGATGAACAGTGTTAGCTACATGTGGGTTATGGGGAGGGGGTAAGGGGTAGGGGAGGTGGAAGGGAGGTGGAAAAGAAGAGACAGTGGGAAGCTGAAGGCTTTGGCCGATGGAGCCACCATTGCTTGAGGACATAGGAGCAGTCTGTGGAGCTGAGGTGGTGGGCATCAGGATGGGAGGAGCAACAGTGGCCAAAGAAGATTGAATAGGAAAGGTAGAAGGATGGGAAGAAGAAAGGATGCTGGGATGGAGGGATGCATGTGCTCGGGTTGCTAGTGAAGGCTGAGGGAAAGAGGAGGGATGAGATTGCTCTGAAATGGGGAGAGCTTGAGCTGGTTTAGATATGACCTGGCCCTGTGAGAGGGCTGATGTGGAAGGCTGGGGGTCATCGGCCGTGGAGTGCATCATGACGTCATCATGTGGGCGTCGACGCGACGCTGGGAGTCCGGAAGAGGTCGAGAAGCGTGGCGAGAGCGAGTGGAGCTTTGCTGTGACTCTGTGAATAGTTTGAAGAGTTTTGCCTTGTTGTCGGTGCGACAGAAGGGGATGCGTTGCTGGCTGAGGGCGTGCTTCAGCCGAGTGATTGTCCACTCGGATATGTCGGGAGTAGAAGGACGGCGTGAGTGTTGGCTAGGCGGGTGACGGTCTCGGTGGCTTCGCCTGTCATCTGAGCGCTCGGATTGCGGGCGGGTCGAAGATGCCCATCTTGGAGGAGGAGTGTCCCCCAAACGTCGATGCCGGGATCTCCACCTGGAGCTGCTGGACGGCGAAGGCCTGACGATGTTGGAAGTATCGGAGGATGGATACCAAGAGCGTGGAAGAATGTGGATGGATGACCGCAACCGGCACTGCTGAGGTGGTGGGCAGGGAGGAGAAGGGGAGGACTCAGGTACAACGGGAATGAACAGGTCCCCCTCAAACTGATTGCTGTCGGATGGATTCAGGAAGAGCTCTTCATCCATTGTTAGGTAGGTTTCTTTAGCTGACTAGTCTCTCACGGATGTGGAAACAGAGTCAAAGGGTGAGGAAACGGATGAGGTGTGCTTAAGTACTCGTAGTACGGAAATGAATCCGTCTGAGGCGTGGTCTTTGTTCCTGAATCTTGTTATAAAACTTCATATATTGTGTTTGGGTGCTGACAGAAAGTAAACAGGTCGATGCTGCTGCTGCAGCTGCAGCTGCAGGAGGACAGGTCACTCTGTACTTCACTTCCAGTGCTCATGTGGAGCAGTTTGTCCTGCTGTAATAAGTCATGTCCAGTTGTGGTGCTACAGAGAGCAAAACTGTTGCATCTCTGTCTAAGATATGACCAGACTTTACATGATCACAGCGAGGCTTGCTTTCTGCTGGTTTCCCTGGGTGAATCCATACTCTGCCCAGGCGCAGCAGTTCATAACAATGCACACAATATGCAAATTGACATATTTACATAATTGATGATGCTGATCATGTCGACGAATCACTCCAGCCCTATTTTATTTTACTTTAGTCTACTTTAATTAGTCAAAGCCTCTGGGAGTAGCCATTTTAGCAACACAGCTGCACCAAATTCAACAGGATAAGCTACGGAGTAAACACTAAAACAACACAAACACAGCAGAACTTACAGATTTCCATCTTGAAGTCGGGTCACAAAACAGTTGGTATTTATCCATCACTGAGCATGAACCGATACTGGCAGTCAGATGGAGTCAAATCTACAAATGTTGTCATCAAAATACATTCCTGTGTCATGGTGAAACATTGAAGGTGGACTGCCACCAAGGCAATGTCATGTGAGAAAACATCACAATCTTCACAATACGGCATTATAAAGACTTCAAAATACTCAAGTATCAAGACTTTTCTGACCACATTTGAATTGGATTTGGTCAACCCTCTAGAAGTAGTAAATTACAGTAAAAAATGTCACTTCCTGTTGCCAATAGCCTATTGCTATGACCAGTGTTGTGCCTGAACGCGTTCACTGAACGATAGTTCATGAACTCGTTCATATTTTGGGCGAACATGAACTGAACGTACAATATTTCTGCCTGATGAACATTACTGTGAACGCGTTCATTCTAATGTCTGTGAACGGCACGCTCATTCAATTTAACTTCGTTCAATAGGGTGCCAGATTTCCATAGAGCCTTCCAGCGAAAACCCAGCTAAAACACACTGTAAACAGGCCTTAATATGTAATGGAAAAAACACCCAATCTGGCAACACCAGCCACCACAGTGTTGCACCGCTGCATGCATCATCAAAACACAAAGCAGCATGGAGGCAACAACAACAGCAACATGTAGCAGCAGCACTACCTCAGACTCTTCGTATGATCATTTAAACAGTTTTATGAGAAGGTCGGTGAGGATTGTAATGGGAAAAATCTCACATTTTTGTGCAAACTTTTCCCGCCAGGTTTCAAAAAGCAACTCAAAAAGCACATCAGTTACATCAACAGCAAACCTGAAACGGCACATTGAACTCAAGCACCCCGGTAGCCTTTCAAGGTATGTGCAAGCGAAAAAAAAAATCAAAAGACACTCCAACGTTAAAACTGATAAAATAATTGCTGTCTGTGGTTCTATATGGGCTGTGGCAATAATTTTGAAAAATAATAGCTTGCAGCAACATATTGAAAAAAAAAAGAACTATGAACTAGTTTATTTTTGGAACTGTGAACTTAGTTCAAAATTTCGAATTATGAACTATGAATTGAACTAGTTCATTTTAAAATGTGTGAACTGAACATGAGTTTCTGCCTCAAGTGGAGGAGTTCAAGTATCTTGGGGTCTTGTTTACGAGTGAGGGAAGGATGGAGCGCGAGATTGACAGATGGATTGGTGCAGCGGCAGCAGTAATGTAGTCGTTGCGCCAGTCTGTCTTGGGAAAGAAGGAGCTGAGCTGAAAGGCGAAGCTCTCGATTTTCTGGTTAATCTACGTTCCTACCCTCACCTATGGTCATGAACTTTGGGTCATGACCAAAAGAACAAGATGACGAATACAATCGGCTGAAATGAGTTTCCTCTGCAGGGTGGCGGGGCGCTCCCTTAGAGATAGGGTGAGGAGCTCGGAGTAGAGCCGCTGCTCCTCCATGTCGAGAGGAGTCAGCTGAGGTGGCTCGGGCATCTATATCAGATGCCTCCTGGGTGCCTCCCTGGGGAGGTGTTCCAGGCATGCCCCACTGGGAGGAGGCCCCGGGGAAGACCCAGGACACGCTGGAGTGACTATGTCTCTCGGCTGGCCTGGGAACGCTTTGGGGTCCCTCCGGAAGACCTGGAGGAAGTGTGCAGAGAGAGGGAGGTCTGGGTGTCCCTGCTCAGACTGCTGCCCCTGCGACCCGGCCCCGGATAAGCGGAAGACGATGGATGGATGGATGGATGGATGAACTGAACTTTGAACTAGTTCATGTAGAAAGTGAACTTTCCCAACACTGGCTATGACTGAATCTTGCAATGTAGATGTCTTGGGACATCTTATCAAACATGTTAAGTTTGGTGCAGATTAGACAATCTCAGTGGTGGACAAAGTACTCAACCCCAGTACTTGAGTCAAAGTATAGATACTCCTGGTCAAATATTACTCAACTACAAGTGAAAGTTGCTCAGTCAAAATTTTACTTGAGTTAAAGTACTAGAGTACTTGGTTTTAAAAATAAGTATTCAATAAAAAGTATTCAAAAGTACATGTTTTTAAAAATACTTAAGTATTCAAAAGTACAAATTACAAAGTACATTTTCTAATATCAATATATACTGTATTGTTTTCATGATGCATTTACAGAACGTTGTAACTCTCTGAAACCACCTGTTGATGCACTGACCTGCTTGTAGAACCACTCTGCTACACAAAGGCTATAGAAACACCTATAAAAACTTCAGCATAGAAATACAATCAAAAACGAAAAGGACAGCTGTTGTCATTTTCTGATGTAACTGTATTAAAATCACTGCATAAAATTAGATTGATGCCAACTTTAAGGAGTTCTCCAAGTCAGTTAAATTACTGAGATTTCTTTCTGTCTTCAGAGGCAGTATATATACATGAATTATGCTGTATTTTTCACCCCAATAAAAACAATCCAACTTTAAAAGCTACCTGGAATAATTAATAATTATAATAACATCTTGAGATTTAATTTTGTCTTTCTCCTGCTGTCACCATTAACCGCTTTTTCTTTGAATGACAGAGGGAGAGCTTGTTTGTTCTTGTTACAGAATGCGCCTGGACGTATTTCTGCTTTTACATCAGTCCCATGTGAGAGGAGCTACTGTGATTGGTTTCCTTCTGTGAAGAACACAGCATGTGACCAATTGCATTTTAGAAAAGAAAAAAACAGCAACAGCTGACTTCAACGATGTGCTCAGTCAAAAAGTAACAACAACCTTCCTAGAAATGTAGTTTAGTCAAAAGTACAATATTTGTCTTTGAAATGTAGTGGAGTGAAAGTCAGAAGTTTCCAAAAAAACAAATACTCAAGTAAAGTACAGATACTCAAAAAATGTACTTAAGTACAGTACTCAAGTAAATGTACTTCACTACTGCCCACCACTGGACAATCTACACTTTAATTACTGAAACTTCCTATTTCCTATCAAAACATTGAAAACAGACGCAAAGCTACAGCCACAACATTCAAATCTTTTAATAATTTTTGATCACAAACTAGTCTCAATGGCACACACTAATTTTGAAGTCACCAAAACTGACCAGTTATTCAAAATATCTTTCTATTGGGTTTAGGCTATGATTTCATTAGAACTTCTTGTGTGTCTAGGCATGATATATGCATGCACCGATTTTCATGTACAGTATGTAGGTGAAACATGCTGTGAGGGCTGCTCTAAAGGATGTGGTCAAGCCAATTTGCCATGCCTGTCGCCAAAACCCATACTGCCCCAGTCAAAGCTTGGACCCTAATAAGAATGTGTTTTTAGAAATTGAAAATCTAGATGTGTGGAGCATCCACACACATCAGTTTTGTGTTGATACATATTCTATCTTTTGTCATATAAGTCATGTCATATTGAAACATTGCCTTTGTCATTCCAGTGGTATTTTGGGAGTCTTAAAGTTCCTTCTTTCCCATATTAACACACAAGAGTAGCTAACTGACAATTATATCTTCTGATTCACTAACATCCCAACTGATTTCTGACTATAGCATTATTGGTAGTAATTCTATATAGATGAGGAGTTTTAGTATAGCTATCTGACGCAAGAGGTGAGTAAAAAGATATTGATTTGAAGGAGAAAACAGTACCAGGAAAAGTAACCAACCAAACCAACCAACCAACTAAAAAAATAAGCAAAATAACACAGCCTCACAGCAAACTCTTGGTGACAAGAGACGTTGCAACACCAGCTAGAAGAGGTCACTCAGTAGAGTGCAGATCCCCAACAGGCAACAGATGGTGAAACATCTACAATCTCACCACAACTACCAGACACAGCCACAGAGACTTGTAAAGTTCCACCAACATTAACTTGACCTCCACATACAGCGTCCTGACTTGAGACAAGATTTCAAACTAAAGCAGTTGTTGATCACTTGTGGCCCCTAGCAGCCGGTTAGGAAAAGGGAGAAGTCAGCTGTCAACTGTTGTATAAGACTTTGAAAGAATTTAATATGGAACTTACAGCTGTATTGACCTATAACTCACAATACGTAGACTAGGGGTGGGCAATATAGCCTCAAAATTATATCATGATATTTCAAGGAAATTTGTGATAACAATATTTACGACGATTTAGAAAAAAATACTCAACGTTTTGTCTGTGATTGCAACTTGCAGGCAGCTGCATTTATTAGTGGCATTTTCCATCTTTTTCCAATGAGCTATTGTCATTGATGAATGTAACTTAACCTTGTAACTCTTCAGGAGTGTGCACAATATTGTCACCTATAAAAGTGACCTCAAATTTTAAGTTCAAATATAAACAAACAGCAGCAATCCTTCAGTCAAAATGTATACACTCAGTGCTTACAAAAATAAATAAAAATTCTGTCAAAACTCAAACAGTTGCCTGGCATCTTTTTTATGAATTACCATCAAATGTGATAGAATATCAGTGTTGAAACTGTTGCATTGCCTCGTTTCTTGTGTAAACATACAATGGATATACCATGAATTAGAATGCCAGTGCTGGCATTGCACAGTAAGTGTACAACTGTACAAGTAAACACTTAAAGGCCAAAATGCGCTAAGGCAAACTGCAGATTTCAGATTTAAAATTCCAACACCATGGAACCATCAGTATTTTAGGAAAAGGTCAATATTTATATGTATCTTTATTTCTTTAGTATTATTGTTAATAACAGTTTAATTCTTTAATAAGATATTCTCCTCTGAGGGCAAAAAGCCTCACTTTTTTTCAGGTCAGTCTATATAATGACTACACGGTGCGTGATATGTGTGTTTTTGTATTAACCCTCGAGGCACCCTTAAAAAAACTATACACCTTACCCTTAGTCCCAAAATGGGCCCTCTCATAAAAGTGTAAAAGAAATGTCATATATAAATATTTATTTTTACTTTCAATGCATCAAATCTTTTCAACAACTTCAGACCTAACCATAGATATAAAGTTTTTAATTAATTTTTAATTTTTTTTGTTTTTATGGCCTTTTTGTCATAAGAACCCCCTGATTCACGTGAGCATCAGAACTGGACCACAGAGCGACAGAAGAAGATGGCCTGGGCTGATGCACCAGGATGGTGGTGATGGATATGGGAAGAGGGCAAGCCGGCAGAGGCAGTGTGATGCTTTGGACAATGTTCTGCTGGGAAACCTTGGGTCCTGCAATCCATGTGGATGTTACTTTGACATGTACCACCTATCTAAGCATTGCTGCAGACCAATGTACACCCTTTCATGGAAACGTTATTTCCCTGATGACTGTGGCCTCTTTCTGCAGGATAATGCACCATGCCACAAAGCAAAAATGGTTCAGGAATGGTTTGAGGAGCAACGAGCAACGAGTTTGAGGTGTTGACTTGGCCTAAAAATTCTCAGGATCTCAATCCAATTGAGCATCTGTGGGATGTGCTGGACAAACAAGTCTGATCCATGGAGGCCCCAACTCACAAATTACAGGACTTAAAGGATCTGCTGCTAACATCTTGGTGCCAGATACCACAGCACACCTTCAGGGGTCTAGTGGAGTCCATGCCTCCATGGGTCAGGGCTGTTTTGACAGCAAAAGGGGGATCAACACATCGGTGTATGTTTATCATGTGGTAGACTCATGGGCCATCTGCATGTCTGTTGATGGCAGAGTAGGTGCCACAAACCTGCATAAGAAGGCCTTGGGGTCAAGATAGAAGGGGAAAAGAACAGCAGGGCCTCTTCATGTATGGGAGACCACAGGATTTCCCCATTTCTTGATCTTCATGGAGAAGTGTTGTCCTCCATTGCCTCTTCCTCTTTTTCCTCCTCCTCCGACAAGCTGCAGGGCCCCTCTGTGCCTGGCAGGAATTCCTCCCCGAGCCCTCCTGGCTCTCAGATGAATCCTCACTGCTTGTAACATCCTCCTCAGTAACATGCTGCTTACTCTCCTCAGAGGACTGCAAGACTGCAGCAAGAGACTCCTCTAGTTTCAGGCTTCTCTTCATGGCTGTCTGCTGGAGAAATGACCAGCCAGACAGGCTACAGACTATTCTCACAGACTTCAACATGCACCTGCATAAACATGCCATACCACCATGCCATTTATCAAGAAAAGACAAACAGAGCCTATTTGGCCTTTGATGATTCAAATTTCACACCAACACACACACACACACACACACACACAAAATACATTCAACCACATTCACACCACTCTTTTATATCAATTCCAACACACCAAGACCATTTTTATGGTCTTCAGTTTTATTGCCTTGCATTTTGCTAGGTAAGGGAACCAGGCCTCCATTGAAACTATGTGAAGAAGCCCTGCTGCCCCTGGTAGGTTGTTGGGGGGGGGGGGGGGGGGGTGTCCATCACACCTAAAACCTGATTTCCCTGTATTTTGAAGGTAGAGGCTTAGATTTATTAGGTATTTATGGGAAAAGCATAATATGTCAGTATTACAGTATTTCAAAAATATGGTTATAATGGGAATCAATGGGACCAAATTGGGCCTTAGGGTAAAGAGTGTAGGTATATATGCATATCTCCAATTCTATACACCTTACATTAGAGTTGATCATGGAATTTTGAAAATAATAATAAAAAACACACCCTGGCAAAGTTTCATACAATTAGCCTTTAAACTGACAAATATTGAGAATCAAAAAAGAAAAACAAGCAGAGTGTACGTGTTGCCCCCCTGGCCCTGGTGTGTCAGGGAGGGTTGTGATAATACCCTGCTGCCGCTGTCTGTAGATGTAAACAAAGAGGCGGACAACTTTAGCTGGTGTCCAGTTTGGATGCAGTATTTATTATATATTTAACAAGTGGCATATTCAGATCAAGTTACTCAGTTTCAAGAATGACAATATCCATTGACTCCTAGAGGTGACTAACAGCATTGTTGTAGCTTCAGGTAAATTACTATACTTTCAGGTTGAACAGACATCCTCATATCCTCAGAAAACACACAGTAAATACCTGTTAACCAGTCATTTTACTTCTACTGCATACCTTCACCAACCAATTGTATTTGCATCTTTCACCAAGTTACCAATAAACACACTAAAAATAGGCAGAAACCGTATTGAATAAAAACAAAATATGTGAACTTGCCCTTTACATTCATTCGGCTCCGTGAACACAAATAAACAAACCCCACTGTGTCTCATTAGCATTTCAGCCTCACTATTACACAGTGTTTTACTTCTACTCCTAGCAAACAGTTCGCTAGCCTAGCATAGCAGCACACAGCAAAACATCTTATTTTGACACATTACTGCAAAACTACTCAACTCTAAACATCACACATTATCACAAAGGGTTCACAAACTCTTAACCCTTGCCCCTCAGTAGCTGCATATGTTTTAGAGAACTATTAACCCACCTGTAGATGTAAACAAAGAGGCGGACAACTTTAGCTGGTGTCCAGTTTGGCTGCAGTAATTATTATGCAGCGCTGCCTCTATGGGGGTTTTAGGTTCCTCCCAAGCTCTATGCACCCTCTGCTGACCTTTCTGAGTATTACACTGGCAGTGTGACTAGTAAAACACAATGAAATTGACATTTTAATTGCTATTTAAGACACAGTAAAATAAAAAAAAATATTTATAGGGGTGTCTACTTTTTAACCACATTTAACTTATTATTTTAACCATGAACTGTACCATAGTTTTAACCACATTTAACTTATTATTTTTAAACCCTTTACATACGTTTGGCCCAAAGGTGCCTTAAGGGTTAAGGAAGCAGGGCATTAGTGTCACTCAGTTTACATCAGTGAGGATATCTTAGGCCACAGCAGACAGCAAAGTGAACACCGACACACACCGAGGAGAGGAAGATGGGAGAGATGGTTCCAGGACACTTCATCATGATTTACAATAATGCAGCTAAGTGACAGATGTTTCATGGAGGAGATGAGCCTATGTCACACAAGGATGTGGGGATCTTATTTATACCAGCAACTTGTATTTCCACTGTTAACAAATGACTCGATTGGTGGCTTTAAATAATTTACTTAAAACAAATAAAACTACAGCATCGACAAATGCAGGATTAAACAATGGGAATAAAAAAAACTGTTAAAATACAATGGGCTATGTAAAATGGCTGAGAGAAATACAAATGTCCAAATAAAATCAACTAGATTGCCCAATAAAGTCTTTAAAAACAGTTCCCAACAGGTCTGTGGTGGCAAATAAAATTGTTCAGGAAGGGGAAGCTTCTACTTATTCTTTTCAAAGGGGTGGTAGTAAGGGGTAGGCCTCGTAGTCCTCTCACCGCTCCTTTCAGTCCCCTGACGTCTCCTCTCACACGGTTCCGCTGTCCCTCCTCCCTCGGACTATGGCAGTTGCTGTGGGGGAGAAGAACGCGTCCTCAATCACGTGTTCACCAAACAGAGAGCACCACACACAAACACACACACACACCACAGTCAGCTTAGCTTGGTCAACTTTCCTTTACTTAGCTTTGAGAAGGCGTTGACCAAGTCTCCGTTGCACCGCGTCCACTCACCCGCCCGTGCCTCGTCTCGGCTGTTTTTCCGCTCTGCGGATCCTCTGTGTGGTCACCTCTGCTCTGTGTTCGCGCTGTGTGTGTGTGTGTGTGCGCACGTTGTCCTCCTCTCGTCTCGCTCATGTGTCTCCGTTCCCTTGCTTCCCTCTTCCGGCCTCCCTCATACCTGTATCCAATCATCTTAAGTAGAGCACACTGACCTGTGCTGGCCAATCACGAGTCTTGGGGGGGTGGTCATTTAATCACAGTTCCTTTCATCCTCAGTCCACACAGCATGCCAATCAACAGATTCCATACGCATGCATACAAAAATAAAACCACAAACATGCAATAATATAGAAACTGGTAAAAAACAAACAAACTCCAAATATAGATATAAATATGAATAAAACTCATATAAATAAATCTAGAAATATAAACAATTAAAAACATGCATTCAGAATAAAACATCAACTCAAGCACAGCATGTAAAATCAAGATGTCTCACTCTGACACCTATGTCTGTTACTGAGACAGATATTTCAGCCCCCCCTTCTCTGCTGTCTCTCTGTCCTCCCTCACAGTTATGATTAATCGCCATTAAGTAATTAAGTATTTAAAAGTACCACAGACTACAGAAGTGTACAGTAATTATGATTCATGATCATAAAAGGTTTTTGTATCAATTTGACACATTTGTCCATATTCACATGCTATTTCCTTCCCCCTCTCTCTGCTGCAGGTTGTTGTTTTTTTTTTTTTTTTTTTTGTCTTTCACCTGGTTTCAGGTGGAGCTGGAGCTCCATCAGCACTTGTTTCTCACGTCTATGCCTTTTTTTTAATTCCATTTAGCCCTCCAAAAAACAAACTGCAACTGCAGAAAAAACCTCTGGTCTTCATTTGACACTCCAGAGTGGGAGCATTCAGATGCTTTAAGTGCACATTCTGCAGTTTATAACATAAGGCCTCGTGCAAGAGCTACTCATACAAACAGATTTGTTCTTAAATGGTGTGTACAGGTGATTTAAGAGAATTTGTCACAATTGCCATTTTTTTCATATTGTGAATTTTCTTTCAGATACAAATGCAATTCTCAAGTGGTCCAGAACTGTCGTAGAGTCATGTGCAGTGTGCTGGTATCCAAACTGAAGTTTTTCCACTAATGACTGTATATTTCATTAGTTTGAAGACAATTTGAGTTTGAAAAATAAATTACAATTCATAATTATCATGTTTGACTACATTTCAAATTATAATATAATTGTAAATTTAGATATAAAGCCTATCAGTTGTTGCTACACCCAGATTAAAAAAACTGGTAAAACTATAAATACAGAAAGTGTGATTTTGCTCAGTGAGTGTAAAATTAGTGCCAGTGTTAGTAATATTAACGTATTGTAGTATTAGTACTCCTCACAGCAGTGGACATTTTTTAACTTAGTGTTGTACAAAACAGGTGTTATTGAATGAAAAACATGAGTCTAAAAAATGCATACCAATGTGCTTGAAACGAGGCGTCTGCTTCAAGTTCTGAAGGAGGGTCTTGTCCATGACAATGGCCTTGAGAGCCCAAAAAGCAGGTGAATCTGCTTTGAGCCACCTCTTTCTTCTCTGCTGTTCCTCTGTCAAAGGCGGGTGATAACATGTTTACTCCACACTATTCGCCTCCTATTGATGCATGCCGCAAATATGATGTAGCAGAGACTTCCATTGACACACACATTCCTGCAGAAATGAGAACACAAAAACATTTATAAGTGAAACATTTATGCTTCAAGAACAAACATTTTCTGAAAGACATCTTAAATGTAGAGTATACATTGGAGACAGCTGAATAGAAATTAGGTTTAGCCTTTTGGATTATACCAGAGTGAAAACCGGTGAATACTATTCTTATCGTGTTACCTAAAAATTATTATTCTTTTAAAATTTGTCAATTATTGTGTATTACGCTTACTAGATAATCTCATTATTACCTCCTCATCACTTTTACATGACCAGTACAGGTGGTGATTAATTGCTTTCAGCCATGGTTGGAGATCTTTGTTGTCCCTCTTATTTGATGCAACAACAAGCTTTTTCTTTACACCTGAGAAAAACAAAAGTAACAGATCCAAATTATCATGAAAGAAAAAAGAAAATATGATCAAGTATCTACCCTTATACATAAAACAAATAAACTAAACACATTTTACTTAATCTGACACCTAAATCCAAATGTAGTAAATGCAAATGTAGACATAAAAATAGTTACCATAGCTAAATGTAGGAAAGCATAAATTATTGTTTACACCTCACACACTTTGGAAACCTTATCATACTGATAACTGCATAATATCAATTATATTGTATACAAATATATGACCTTTTTTCTTTAATTTCAGGCCGTCAAGTGATGGGCACAGAGCAATGAACCAACCTGAAGTTTCTGGTCCGGCTGAGGAAAAATCTGTCACAAACTGACACAACCCGCTAATCCCTACCCGACTCATAGCTCACACAGCACACTAAGTCCTGTTACTTTTTGACACACCTCCTAAATAACATACACATGAAACAATCCATGAACTTTGATAATCATATACTGTAAAATTGTATATATTGTAAAATCTCCCTGTGTTGTGAGTGTTTGTTTGAAAATGCCCCTCTATTGTGATTGTCTGTGTGAAAGAATACATTTTATTTTCTTCTATTTGATCCTTATTTTGTATGTTCTGTTGAGTGAATTTGAGTGTGTCTGCTGAGAGTCATCCTTTTACATTTATTAGCATACTTCTGTATATGAATCCTTTGTTGTATTGTGAGGAGAGCCCAGTTGTTCCCTGATATCACACCTTACCTCCCCCCAACTGCTCTCCCCTTTTAGTCTGTGTCCCTCTTAACATGAGAACCCATTGCTATTATAATCACAGACTTCCACTTTGGGTTGCTCAGACGCACTCCCATTGGTTTAGCGCCTAGTTCACATTTAGTTTCAGGAAGCTTGTTTCCTGAACCTTCTGGTGACATTTGCATTCTAAACCTCCTGTGATTTTCTGCTAACTGTATATAACCTGACAACAACCTGACTCCAGCAGACAGTACCATATCACCATGTTGTGAGGCTGTCTCCACTATTGTAAAATCACCCTGTATTGTGATTTGCTGTTAAGAAATACCTCTTTATTCTGATTGGTTACTGGAAAATCCCCCTGTATTGTGATTGGCTGTTGTAAAATCCCCCTCTATTCTGATTGGCCGTTGCAAAAACCCCCTGCATTCTGATTGGTTGTTTGAAAATGACCCCATATTGTGATTGGCTGTCATGAAAAACATCTGTGCTGTGATTGGGTGTTGTAAAATCCCCCTGTATTCTGATTAGCTGTTGTAAAATCCCACTGTAATGTGATTGGCTGTTGTAAAATCCCCCTGTATTCTGATTGGCTGTTTGAAAATCACCCTGTATTCTGATTGGATGTTGTAAAATCTCCCTGTATTGTGATTGGCTGTCATGAAAAACATCTGTGCTGTGATTGGCTGTTGTAAAATCCCCCTGTATTCTGATTGGCTGTTTGAAAATCACCCTGTATTCTGATTGGCTGTTGTAAAATCCCCCTGCATTCTGATTGGCTATTGGAAAATCACCCTGTGCTGTGACTGCCTGTTGCAAAATCCCCCTGCATTGTGATTGGCTGTTTGAAAATGACCCTGCATTCTGATTGGCTGTTTGAAAATCACCCTGTATTCTGATTGGCTGTTGTAAAATCTCCCTGCATTCTGATTGACTATTGTAACATCACCCTGTGCTGTGATTGGCTGTTGTAAAATCCCCCTGCATTGTGATTGGCTGTTGTAAAATCCCCCTGTATTCTGATTGGCTGTTTGAAAATCACCCCGTATTGTGATTGGCTGTCATGAAAAACATCTGTGCTGTGATTGGCTGTTGTAAAATCCCCCTGTATTGTGATTGGCTGTTGTAAAATCCCCCTATATTCTGATTGGCTGTCATAAAAAACATCTGCATTCTGATTGGTTGTTTGAAAAATTACTTGTATTTCATTGGCTGTTACATACTGTGACAGGACTAATGAAAACCCATCATTTCATGTTCAGTAAGCCCTCTTAATTATCTGTAACTCAAAAACAGTAACTTAAACTTAACATCATGTAACCATTTTTCAGGTGTTTATAAAGAACCTAGGTTGTATGAGACATTTACTTACCTGCAGTAGATGGATCTTGACACGCCTCCAATTTTGTAGAAGCAAAGTTGCATACCAGCACAGAAGCGTAGCAATGCACTGTTGACGAAAGGGTCAGCAACAACATATAACATATTTTAACCACTTACAAAAATTTGTATCAGTTTAAATGTACATTATATTTTGAATATTTTCTGAGCTTCACCTTGGTGCCAGGCAGCCTTTTCTCATGGTATACTGCTGTTATATAAGCCAAATATCGCTCTCTCCAAACCAACCATGTATTAAGTAATTAGTGCTTCTGCTAAGACTCGGGTGGCTTTGGAGATATGATATTTGGCTTGTATAAAGGCGAGATCCTGTTGGAAAGGCTGGCTGACAGGAAGCTAAAGCAGTGAAAATATTTGAAATATTGCATAAAGTTAAATACTTTTTTGTTGGGAAGAACACTTTGAAGTGGTTAAAATATTTTGCTGCTAACCCTGTCTAAAGCAGTACACTGTTTAGCTCATCTACATCGGTACTCCTGCTGCTTTTCCAAACCAGAAGCAGGCAACTAACATCTACTGTGGGCAATACACTGACTATGGATAAGTACCTTGTACAAACACACTTCGAATAACAGGAACCATCCTTTTAACAGTTATGAAGGTACTGTGTAGCATACTTCTGACCATTTAGTGTAAACCTAGCAACTATAAAGGCGCATTATGCAGTTTTGGAAAAGAAATTCAAACTCAGAAAAGTAATAATACAAACGCAAGTATTAATATATTTTCGTAACTGAATAAGTAAGGGATCCTAAGAGGGAAATCGTCCCTAAAACACTGTCTGAAGCCAGAAAGGTGGGTCCCTGCAAAAAAAAGAAACAATATGAAGGACAATTTGTTTATTCTGTAATTAATTATTTATTCAGTCAGTCATGTATGTATCCGTGAATATTCTTTTTTGATTCAAAATTCTTTCACAAGACTACAAGTGTACCTTTAAAAACAAGATCTTTAAAATTGTCACATAACAGCTTATGAACACTACGTATCTTTTTAACAACGGTTCAATGCAAATTTATTACATAAACAAGTTCAGTGTGTACTGAAAGCCTGTAGACTACATTAGCAATCTGAACAAGATGAGCTAAACAGTTGTCAACATGGCATATTCATGTCGCAGACCATGCTGTAACTGAGTGAGCCACTAAAGTTCACTATTCCTTTTCAGAATCCACTAATCTTGTTTAGATCTTGAGTTCTAAAATTGTGTCATCAAGTCATTCTTGAGTCTGCAGCTGTGGTTTGCAGCTCTAATTTGCAGCTCTAAGTGAATTTAAAAGTGTTGGTCAGTCTTTTGGGATGCATCAACAATCTGGTGAAGTTGATCACCACATCACCTTCTACAGTGACAGATCCTTATAGGCTGGTAGTGAACCAGAGTCCCAGTGATGCACCCCAAGGTCTGGCTGTGGCTCAGAAAGACAATACACTAATCGCATCCAGTGAAAACAATGGAAATTAAGGTGAGCAAAGAATTTTGATTATGGTTGATTGTCATAAAAATGCTGTATACACAAGTCCGATACATCTGTTTTCATTCTACTGTTATCTACTGTCATAGTGCTTTTGATTGCAGAAAAGGTAAGATAACTTTTAAGTGTGCCACTACTGGACTAATGACATTTATTTGATTTGTCTGGGGTGGTGCTGCTACTAACAATTATTTTTAAGATTTCAGAATTTATTATTTCAGAATTAATATATTGATTAATCAATCAGTTGGTTGGACTATAAAATGTCAAAAAAAGTGCGAAAATCACTTGATCAGCGTTTCTTGAAGCCCAAAATGACGTTCTCAAATGTCTTCTTTTGTCCACAAACTAGAGGTATTCAGTTTACTGTCACAGAGGACTAAAAAAACCAGAAAATATTCACATTTGAGGATCTAAAAACAGAGTATTGAGACTTTTTTCTTAAAAAAAATGACTCAAAGTGATTAATCAATTATCAGAATTATTGGTGATTAATTTGATAGTTGATTAATTATCTATTAACCAATTACATGTTACAGCTCTAGTTTGGGGTGGCTGTCATATATTTTTAAAAAAAGAAAAAAACTATCAACACAGCCCAAGTGGCCAAAAAATGCACTTCATAGGTTTCAAAACTTCTCACCTGCAGTTGAAATTTAGCCAGCTAACTGTTTGTCTAACACTGGCACATTTACAGAAATGCTGATTAGGTTATCCTTAGAAATAAATTAAATTGAGGTGTCACATAGGTACGCCGAGCAGGATGGCAGCACTGTAGGAGGGCTCAGACCACTCGCTACTAATTTAATTGTTTAATCCATATTTATCTGCCTACCTTGAGCTAAATATTGATAGACTTTATCCCAAAAAAGTTCTTAGTACTTTGACTACATTTTTGGCGGTGAGAAATGGCGACAACGTCGGAATATTTTAAGGATATGAGCCACATAGCTACTTGGAACAAGCTAGCTGCTAATGAGGACAAGTCTCCCGACGAAGCTGCAGAACAGAAAATAAGTAGGGCTGTCAGTTTAACGCGTTAATTAGATTAATTAATTACGCTGCAAATTAACGCGCTATAAAAATTAACCCAATTAATCATGGGTGGCAAGTCAATGCGCAAGCATTTTAAATTTGGCCCATTGAGTTCGGCACGCGTGTGATCCGCGGACCACATGTGAGCATCATAGTTTTACTGTCACTGTTACTTTTGTATAAGTTATAATACCAGAAATCTCAATGCAGAGTTGCAGTGAAAAGAGGACAAATGCGGCTGTATGCAGCGCATCTCTGTGAAGAGCGACTGATTTAAAAGCCGTCAAATCGCCTTGAGTGAAATCCAGACCGTAACTTTTTTCACTGATGTAACTCTGCTATCACAAAGAAACAGATCATAAAACTGTGATGTTGATTGAAACTTTGGTGATATCAGCTGTCTTAACTTCTACACAGCTCCTCTCTGCTCACCGGTGCAGCTCTGTCTCACCCCGTCTGTGACACAGTGTGTCTGCTGATTGATCGTGACTTCTAACCAATCAGATGTGCTGCTGTAGGCGGGACATTGAGTCAGACTACAGAGCGTAGTTGTATATTATACTGTACAGTGTATAATGATCTAATATATGTATAGTATGTACATAGTACAGCACTGTATACGTTTGAAGTTTTTAATATATTACCATTATCATTACTATTATCATTATTATTACATTACATAACTATGGTGATAATTACAGACAGACAAAGATCAAAGACAAGTGCATTTTAAAATAATTTAACTCTAATCCCACCACTTTTTTCTTTTTTGCTGATCCAAGAAATGATCCGATCCGTGACTCAAACCCGTGATACGATCCGAACCGTGAGTTTTTTGATCCGTTGCACCCCTAAGAGCGAGGCAAGCTTACTTGGACCTTTGAACGGCAAGTTTATTTATAAAAAGAACAAAGACGGGACTATTAACAAGAACGCAGTGATTTGTACCTTGTGTATTCAATTGATTAGTCATGCACTACAATTTTGTAATGTCCTAGAATTCAAATTCTTTATTTGGGGACCTTTAGCAGATATGAGATTAAAATGCGATTAATTAGATTAATTAATTACAAATCCTGTAATTAATTAGATTAATTTTTTTAATCGCCTGACAGCACTAAAAATAAGTATCGAAAAAATCTTTTCTGAAATAACCAAACTGAGTACTAAACTGACGGAAGTAGCTGCTGATGTAGTGACCATCAAAGAAACCACCACCGAGCTGAAAAACTCTGTCAGCGGGCTACAGGTACAAGTGGAGGAGGCAGAGGAGCGAATCTCCCAGCTGGAGGACACAACTGAGGGCCTTGTGACAAACACCGGTACCATGGGGAAAAAGGTGGATATGCTATGGGACCGTGTGCAAATCCTGAAGAATCACTGCAAAAGAAACAACGTAAGATTGGTGGGACTGGCGGAGAAATACGAGAGCAGAATTAGTTTACAGTCACCTTAAAAAGTAGGAATTCCTGTAGCTAAAGCGTCAAGTTTAGCTGAAAAGTAGGCTACAGGTCTCTGTCTGTCTCCGTGGTCCTGCAGTAACACTCAACACTCTTTGTCTACAGTCTGAGCAAAAGGTCGGTTTGGATCTGGTAACCCAAGAGTTGGAGTCATCAGAGTCTTCCGAAGTTTTAAGTCAACAAATGTTTACCCTGCATCAACAGTCCATGTCACTTTACTATGTGCTTATAGGCCTCACCCAGGTGCGATTGCACTCAGGGGGGCCTCGAGTACACCAGTGAAAACACCAGTGGGAATGAAGGGCCTGCAACAGGAACACAAAAGGCATAACTTGTTTCTTTATGATTGGGTTTGAAAATGTTTTAAAATGCTTTTACTCTTTTTTGGGAGAGAGATTTGCCCTCACATGTCATCACATGACCCAAAAATGTCACTTGTTGTTGGACAAACTGCAGTTTTGACGAGCTAGCTTTGTGACCTTCTTCATCCAAATGTTTCATATGTGTCTTTTTCACACTGAGCTTGAGTTGGAACACAAATTATTTGATCATCAACATTGTAATCATGCACTTCCTGGTGACAGATTTAATGAGCTCAAACTTTGTTTTGAATTTCATACCAGATTTTTTGTTTTGTTTTGTGGGAATGATTACACCTGCCTTTAATCAAGTGATAAAGACTAGTGTAATACCGTCAAAAGCCACTTTTTTTTTTTTTTTTGAGTGGATATTATGGTTGACAGGGCCTTTAATTAGATTTTCGTGTGATCACAATTGGTTGCATGCTCACAGGGCACTCGGCAAAGTACCCCTGACCTGCAGCTAAGTAGCCAATCCGGTTATGGTTGCTAGGGAAAAATTATTAATAATTGGCCTATCAATGTCACCAAATTTAACGCCGGTGGGGCGCTGGAAATGTAGCCCCAACTGCTACGTAAAATGCGTGAAGGTTTATGATTGCTAGAGCTACGTGAGGAGCCAGTGATAGGTTTTTTTGTAGTGCGACTCCCAGACTCTGTCCTACAGCGGGAGAAAAAAAACTATGGCGACGAGGAAGAGAGATGATGGCGATGGCGACGGCAGTGACAACTGGAGTTCAAGTGCAGCTTCCACCAAATTCGGTGAAATCATTATTAGTGTACCCTTTTGCGAGATGGACGACGGAGGAAAAATTTCTCGTTAAGGAGCTGGGACCCGACAAGCCTGAAATGAACATTTCCCAGCAAACCAAGGAGAAAGATAAATTGTACAAACAGAGTTTTTGTCTGAGCTGGTTGAACCGTAAGACGTGGCTGGCAGGTTGTGGAGCAGCCAATGCACTTTTCTGTTTCCCCTGTATCCTCTTCAGAAGTGACAAATGTGATTCGACTTGGACAAAGACTGGACTAACTGACTTAAAGCACCTCTCTGAACGGATCAAGAAGCATGAGAGGTCCAAAATTCACATGGAAAACTGCATAAAGCTAGCTGTGCTCGGAAAGATTAGCATAGCAACGCAGCTAGATGATGGGCACCGCATTACTGTAAGAAGGCACAATGAAGAGGTAGATAAAAACCGTAATATTTTATCCAAAATAAATGTAAAATTTTGTGGTGCTTTTGAATTAGCAATGCGGGGACATGATGAAAGGGATTCCTCAGACAACGCCGGGATATTCAGAGGTTTAGTCAACTTAATGGCATCCATTGATCGGGACTTGAGGGAGCACCTTGAAAATGCGACCGTATTTAAAGGCACCTCGAAGACAGTACAGAACAAGCTCCTGGACTGTATGCTGGCAGTTCTGAGAGAACAGATCATAGATGAAGTAAAGACAGCTGAGTTTTTTTTTTCTTATTGGAGAGGCTGCACAGCATCCTTCCCGAGGGACAAAAAAAAAAGTTGATGGCCCAGGCATATGATGGGGCTGCGGTAATGAGGGGTGCCACTGGAGGAGTGCAGCGAAAGGTACAGGACATCTATGCAAACGCTCACTACATTCACTGTCATGCCCATCAGTTAAAGCTGGTAATGCAGCTGGCAACTTCCCACATCCCTCAGATCATTCACTTTTTTACTGACATGGGGGGATTTGCTTCTTTTTTCTCAAAAGCGAGCAAGAGAACTGCAGTGCTAGATGAGATGGTGGCGCACCGACTTCCAAGTGCATCATCAACACGTTGGAACTTCAACAGTGGTACAGTCAACAAGTCTATGAGCACAAGAATGATCTGGTGAAGTGTTTTCAGACCATCTGGAACAGTGAAGTATGTGATGGCCCTACGAAGAGAGAGGCTGGAGGCTATGTGAGAATGCTGGAAGATGAAGCTTTCTGTTTTTTCCTAGCCTTGTTCCGTAAGATCATGTCACATGTGGACATGCTGTATAATCAGCTCCAGAAGAGGAACATCGATGCAGTCTACATCGCAGGAATCACCCAGACATTCATGAATCGCATGCAGGCTATCAGGTATGTTAAATGCATTATTATGTAGCCTAGCCTAATTGTTAATTCTCTGCATAAATTATGTGTAGCCTTAAATGCTTATATGTCATCTTATTCAAATAATGTGAAGTTTAGATGAAATATAATTGCTAGTAATTATAACAACCTTGGGTTTGGTTAATATATCCCTAATCAGTTTTCACAACTGATTCATAAAACTTATGTATTGGATCAGGGAAGCTGTTCCTAATCTGGCTGAGGATGAGGAGTACAGGGGACCTGTTCAGGAGCCACCCACAAAGAAACGGAGAACACTGGGAGAAGACACGCAGCACCATTTGGCACTGGAGGTAAGCACTTGCCTACACACACAGAGACACAGAGAAACACAGGGCCCTATCTTGCGCTGATCTAAAGTGCAAGTGGCAAGCGCGAGGTGCAGTGGATTTAATTTATTCAAGGTGTGTCCAAATCCAACCTTGCTGTCTTGTGCCAGGGGCGGGAGTGATATTTTGCCCTGCCCCGCCCTTTGTGCCACCAGCGCAAAGCGGGATAGACCTATCAGACGTGCCCAAGTGCCCTCATTTAATTCACAGGCGAGTTTAGGCCAAACATGCAATAAACCAATCAGAAAGTCAGCTCTCATCACCTTTGAGAGGCAGGTGCGCCAGCAGCGCAAGCGGAGGCAGCATGACGACGGATTTACCAGGAAGAAACAAAGAGTAAAGATTTGTAAAGTGAGGAGACAGATCTCCTGGTACAAGAAGTGAAAACGCGATATATGGAGACAGCAGGACGTCTCCAAAACAGCTTCACACCGAAATAGTTTACTTTACAGTGACGCCTGCAAGAAACTTTACAACAAATAAACCGCAAATGTCATGCAGATATGTAACTGGTTATATTTTAACCTGAAGCACGTTGAAAGTATGTTATATTTCATAATTCATTGTTATATTCATCATCATTATTAACTCTGCTGGCTGAGGATCGGGGGAGAGAGATGGTGCAGTAGAGAGGGGAGGCGAACAGATCCAGTCTAGCTGCAAAGCTTCCCGGTTCCACTGGCCCACCTGAGCCAGGTGAAGGCACAGATACGCGGCTGTCTGTGCTCCTTCTTCTTCTCCTCTCCCACCTAATCCTCATCTCCTCCTCCCATCCTCGCTCCTCTGACCCACTGTGAAATAATCAGAGAGAGTTTCCTAAGTTTGAAGTGCATAAAATTACGCAGATATATCCAACCAGCTATGATAGAAGCACACATAACATTTTCTCTCAGGTCTTGTATATTTTATATGTTATAGATCATAATTGTTTAAACATTGTTTTTCTGGATCATAACAAACACGCAGACATAAACACTACAGCTGCTCCACCTGTCATGCTGACTCATCTGATAAAGACGATCTGACAGCTGTGATCCTGTTTGCAGGTCTGCTGAGATTTATTGGGCTTTATAATTATAATAATAGTACTGTTGTACTTATTAGTGAGATTAACTTCAAAGACACACATGCGAGTGCACGACTTTTAAACATAAATGAAAGGTGTTTGGTGATTGTGGAGATGAGGGTGCGCACCTCAGCCAAGGGCAAAACACACACATACCTGCACTATTAACTTCAATATTCACACTTTATTGCTGGTGGATATGTTCAAAGGACACTTCACTAATCGACACTCCTGTGGAGAATAAAGACTAATGTAAATTACAGTTTTTGGTGATTGTGGAGCCATTGCGCCATCAGCGCGAGTGATTTTGCTATCTTATGCCAGCGCAAGTGCCATTTTTGTCATGTGGGTAAGATAGCAAACGCGCTTGCGCTGGGTCTGTGCCGCTGTGGGTGTGAGGTCTAAACATGAAGGCAAAATGAAGGCGTGGCCCGGCGTGTTTGCTATCTTGTGCTGAGCACAGTAAAACACGCTTGCTCTTTAGACCAGCCAAAACCTGGTCGAAGCGCAAAGTCTGTGGTTTTTCAGCACAAGATAGCACCTGGCGGGCTTGGCCGAAACACACACACATCACACACATCACTTCACAATCACAAAACACCTTCATTTATGATCATTCTCTTCCTCCCACTTGAGTGTCGGTTAGTTGAGTGTTATTCAAACATATTTTCTATCAGCAATAAAATGTATTGAAGTTAAAAGCGTTCATGTGTGTCTCGCGCTTGGCTGAAGCATACACGTCTCTACAATCACAGAACACTTTTCTTCTTTTAAGATGAACTCACTAATGAGGAAAAGAATTATAATTATAAAGCCTAAAGATTGTCTTTATCGGATGAGTCAGCATGACAGCTGGAGCAGCTGTAGTGTGTGTCTGCCTGTTTGTTATGATCCAGAAAAACAATGATTGAACAATTATGATCTATAACATACAAAATATACAGACACTATATTTGACCACAGGAGTCCGGCCCAACCTGAGAGAAAAAAGTTATGTGTTCTTCTAACAGAGCTGGTTGGATAGATCTGTGCATAATTTTGCGCACTCCAAACTTCAGAACAGAACAACTTGTTTCGCAGCGGGACAGAGGAGGGAGGATGAGAGGAGGAGATGAGGATTAGGTGGGAGAGGAGAAGAAGGAGGAGCACAGACCACCGCTTAACTGCTCCTCCACCTGGCTCAGGCGTGCCAGCGGAACCGGGAAGCTTTGCGGCCTCTGGATCTGTTCGCCTCCCCTCTCTACTACACCATCTCTCTCCCCGCTCCTCAGCCAGTAAAATTAATAATGATGATGATGCTAATAATTAATTATAAATTACAACACAGTTTCAAGGTGCTTCAGGTTAAAACATAACCAGTTACATATCTGCATGACATTTGCAGTTCATATTTATTGTATTGGTTTTTGCAGGCGTTACTGTAAAGTAAACTATTTTGGCGTGAAGCTGTTTTGGAGACGTCCTGCTGTCTCCATATATTGCGTGCTCTTGCGCATTCTCTTCTGGAACCAGGAGATCTGTCTCCTTGCTTTGAAAATCTTTTCTCTTTGTTTCCTCCTGGTAAATTTGCCGTCATGCTGCCTCCGCTTGCGCTGCTGGCGCACCTGCCTCTTAAAAGGTGATGAGAGCTGACTTTCTGATTGGTTTATTGCAAGTTTGGCCTAAACTCCCCTGTGAATTAATGAGGGCACTTGGGCACGTCTGATAGGTGTATCCTGCTTTGCGCTGGTGGCACAAAGGGCGGGGCAGGGCGAAATATCACTCCCACCCCTGGCACAAGATGGCAAAGTTGGATTTGGACACACCTTGAATAAATTAAATCCACTGCGCCTTCCACTTACGCTTTCGATCAGCACAAGACACGACCCTAAGGCACGAGCGCGTTTTACCCTGAGCACAAGATAGCAAACGTGCCCAGCCACACCTTCGTTTTGCCTTCATGTTTAGACCTCACACCCACAGCGGCACAGACCCAGCGCAAGCGCGTTTGCTATCTTATGCACATAGCAAAAATGGCACTTGCGCCAGGCTAAGATAGGGCCCACAGAGACACACAGAGGAACAGAGAGAAACAGAGACACATAGAGGAACAAAGACATCATCAAATAAATCTAATGAAGATGCTCACCACTTGATATAGTAGTCCAGACTCAAATGTTTATTGTCATATGATATCTATGAATAATTACAGTTGACCATTTTGGTTTATTACACAATATAGGCTAGCTATTCAGAACATTGATTGTAGTGAGACGTGAAGACCTAATTCTTTACCTTTTTTAAAATTGTATGTTATCGCATAGGTATGTGACACCGTCATGAGCCATGCCAAGGAGAGGTTTTCTTTCACCAAGCACCTCATCAGTGCCACTGTCTTGCAAGGAGACTTGTTCCAACAACACAGCAGAAAGTTCCCAGATTCAGCACTGGAAACCACGGTGGAAGCCTATCCCTCATTGGACAAGGCCAGACTTAAAACAGTACTGTCCCTGATCTACGAGAATGAGGAGTTCCGGAGTTGCAAAGGTGCACTGGCTCTCTATCAGGTTTTGATGGAAAACGACCTTGGAGAAACATTCACTGAAACTGTAAGTCTTCTCAACATCATCATCACAACACCAATGACAACATCAGAGTCTGAGAGGTGCTTCTCTACATTAAAGAGGATAAAAACTTTCCTTAGAAACACTATGTCACAAGATCGGCTCAACGCTCTGGCTATGCTCTGACCCAAGATTGTACTATATCTCTTTTGAGATGGTGAAACTTGCCCTACATTGGACTGGACAATGCAAGTTAGACTGGCCCATTATAGAAAAATCTTTATCCTTTCCCTTTACACCCATAGAGCTCCTCTCTCAAAATTCAGGTATAATCTCTAACCCTATTATGTTGCATTCCAAGGAAGTTTGGATGAAGATACACAAAATGATTAAATTATCTCATTCTAAACAGCCATATTCGTCTTTGTGGCAAAATCCTGCAATCTGTATTGGTAAAACACCGGTCTACTGGAAGAGTTGGCACAACCATGGAATATGTACGCTGGATAATTTGTATGATGGTAAAGTGTTTATGTCTTATATTGATGTATTGAGTAAATATAACCTAAATGGAGAGGAACATTTTTGGAAATATGTTCAGACAAGGCACTGTGTTATGTCACTAGACTGGCAAACTGAAGACAACCATATTTTAGAGTATTTGGTTTTGCCATCACACCATCACAGAGCCTCGATATTTTACAGAAGAATGAACTCTACACTCAGTACTGATCTAAACAATTTGAAGGTTTTATGGGAAAATGACTTTGGGGTTGTTCTTGGGAATGAGGAATGGAGGGAAATAATCTCACAATGTGGGAAATTTTTAAGGGAATGTAAAGGCAAATGTACACAATATAAGATTGTACAAAGATATTATTGGACTCCTGTGAGACTGAATAGATTAGGCCTCATGAACAACTCATTGTGCTGGAAGTGTCAAAATGCTGACGGTACTCTGATACATTGTTTGTGGGAATGTCCAATTATCAAGCACTTCTGGATGGTTGTCGTACGTATTCTAAGTGATTGGTTAGAAAGACCTGTGCCACTTTGTCCTACACTGCGTTTACTGGGTGACAAAGGACAGATAGATAATATATCAAAAGGAAAATTCTCTGTTATCATGGTTGGGGTCTCAGTGGCAGCTAGGATTATTCTTAAACACTGGAAAACTCTGAAAGCCCCACCGTTTAAAGAATGGGTAAATATGATGATAAAGACTGCTTCATATGAATGTATGCTTTATAAGTTGAATAATAGAGACGGTACCACAGCGCCAGAATGGGAACATTACTTTTACTGTCAGTCAGCAGGACGACAGCTGATTTCCTTCCCTCTGATATTTATTTTATTTTATTTATTTTTTGTTTGTTTTTCTTTCTAGGAACTTCCACACCTTGTAATATCATTGATACTTTCATGTATAAGAGCCCTGTTCTTTAATGTTAAAGAGCACTGTACGATTGTCATGTACCAAGTAAAAACTCAAATAAAAACCTGAATTATAAAAAAAAAAGAAAGAAATGAAAATATGAATGAATTAATAAAGAATGGGCCTGGTTTTTCTTAACTGAAACTTACCACATGATACACAGGAAGGCCAAGGAGAACAGCAGTACACCTTGTGTTTGATGTCATGAAGTTCCTAAGAGGATAAAAATAGTGTAAATTCTGTGACAAATTTATTCATCAAGCCCAATGCCAAACCGTTCCAACCAACTGGCCACTACAGCATCAGAAAATAAGTCCACACGTCTTGTGCTGATTTATCTAGTGCAATCAGAGAAAGAGCATGGACATGCAAAAACGGGGACTATGCAGTGGAGCAATTGTGGAATTAAAGTTCATTTGAACCACCAAATTAAACATTACACAAAAATTTAACCTGTGAAATGCATAATCACCTGCTGGTCATGCACTTAAATATATCAGCCATAGCACCTGAAATCTTTCTAGTTTTGGAAGCCCTTTGTCTGAATAAGATCATCAGTTGAGGGGTGTGGCAATCAAACTCGGTGTTCAAGGGCAGGTTCTTGTGACCGTTGGAACGCTGCATATATACAGCTACATTTCAGAAAAGAAGAAGTACATTAAGTTCTAGGTTTGTGAATCACTAAGATAAATTATTGTTTTATTTAAAAAAGAATAATAAAATCAGAACAGGATTAGAACAGAATTTTCTTATTATGACTAAATGTTTGTAAAGCAGTATTAGTAATGATTACGACATAAAAGTCACTACATAAACTCAATATCTCATTGCAAACAAATCTATAAAGTCAAAATAAATAAATCCACAGTAAAACCAATGATTTCAAGATTAATCAAATTAGATAAAACTACACATAATGTGGCATACATTACTGACAAAGGAAAAACAGGTGAGAGAGATTAACCATATTACCTCAGACTGCATATAAGAGTAGGCCAGAGGTCCCTGAGGTCCCTGAGCTGTTTCACAGAAAGTTGATTCTGCATGTTTTAGTCACTGGA
>CM034591.1:49416295-49482257 GCA_020091685.1 Lutjanus erythropterus | reverse complement strand
TGTGGTAGAAGTTACTGGGGTCATCACCAAGTAGAACAGGGAGGCCTCGCAGGACAAGGGTGCGCAGTGCTGTCACATCCGATTTCTACAAGTGGATAATGAACAAATAAAGTTCAAGATTATGCAACATTCAAACATTACAGTACAGAAGCATTTGTCAAAATGTACATGAGACATTGCTGCAAACACTGATTAGAGAAATGATTTTTAAGACACAGCTATTAATCCACGGCTATAGTGTTATGTACAGCAACTGGTAACAGCTCTTTGACAAAGTATTAGAAATACCCAACACTACTTAAAATACCCAAGACAATGTAAGTAGCAACATAAGCTCTGTAGAGGTCATTATCTATACACTTTGTAATTCTATAAATACTGCATAAATACACTGATGAATTTTGTAATACTGGAAATAGTATACACTATCTGTCCAATTGCCTCCTACCCCACCTCCCTTTTTGTTAGAGTCAGTGTTGTCTTATAATACCATTAGCAGCTATTCTGCAGCAAGCATTTATGTGCATACAGTAGGGTTAGACCACTAGTGAAAATACTTCTATTTTGCATTTTTTTCAAATTTAATACTGCTTTTTTCATGACAATTGATCATCAATCTTCAAAAATCAAATAATATATTACATAATAAAGTAATATATTCTTTTTCATTTTTCAAAGATTCAATAATTCAATTCAAATATGTGCCTGGTAGCTATGTGCTAGCTGACCAACGTTTAGCAAACGTTAGCTAAAGCTAGCTATCATTGGCGGCAGTCAGAAACAATTTCAGGCACAAATATTGCTTGCTTGATAACTTACCTTATTGTTCTTCAAAACATGAAATGTCTCTTGACAATATGGTGCTGTCAGATTCTACCAGACCCTCTCCTCCTTCTCTCCTGTGCCGAGTCGGCGCCTGGGGCATGACCTCAGCACGTGCTGTGAAGTGAAAATTGGCCACTGCGCATGCTTAGAACCGAACTTCTTCTTCTTCTTCTTCTTCTTTCCGGCAGACTAAGCACAGTTTATTATAATGCTGCCTCTCACTGGTGAAGTAACGTTATGGCTTCCATTGTTGCTACTTGGATGTTTTAAGTCACCATCACTCACAGCAATGAGTAAAGTGAATCATTCACCCTGGAATTAACTATTACTTAAGTAAAACTAGTAAGGAGTGCCTATTGTTGATAACTGAGTAAATTTAACTTATGTATGTAAGTCAGGGAAGCTATCAGCATTTACAGTGTAGACACGACCCTCTCTGTCTCTCTGTCAAACTACAGACAGCAGACTGTCTGTAAACAGCACGATGTTACACTCAGTGTTGTGCCTGAACAATAGTTCACTTAACAATAGTTCATGAACTCGTTCATATTTTGGGCGAACGTGAACTGAACGTACAGTATTTCTGCCTGATGAACGTTACTGTGAACACGTTCATTCTGATGTCTGTGAACGACACGCTCATTTAATTTAACTTCGTTCAATAGGGTGCCAGATTTCTGTAGAGCCTTCCAGGCGAAATCCCGGCTAAAACACACCGTAAACAGGCCTTAATATGTAACGGAAAAAAACCCAATCTGGCAACACCAGCCACCACAGTGTCGCACCGCCGCATGCATCATCAAAACACAAAGCAGCATGGAGGTGACAACAACAGCAACATGTAGCAGAAGCACTACCTCAGACTCTTCGTATGATCATTTAAAACAGTTTTATGAGAAGGTCGGTGAGGATTCCAATGGGAAAAATCGTACATTTTTGTGCAAACTTTGCCCGCCGTGTTTCAAAAGGCAACTCCACACATCAGTTACATCACATGTCAAACTCAAAGCCCGATTCAATTATCTACGACCCGCGAGATAATTTCATGTGTCTATTATGAATGGCCCATCGGTAAATAGCTCTCCCACCACTCATACTACAAATCCCACAATGCACTGTGACAGCTGCCGCGCAACTCGAGAAATAAATCAGCTCGCAGTCGCGAAGATGCGAACTTCTGTCAAACGACAATGTAAACAGATTTGTCTGTTTAGGTGTAACATAGTTAAATACGGTTCATGTTAAATGTAATGTTTAAATTCCGCTAAATGGGAACACAGTGCCATCTACTGTTTTTCATCTGTACCTGCAGTTAATAATAGTAGCAAAGGATTATGGGTAATCCTCAAAGTAACGGATGATTTGCACTGAGGTAATGTATCTGTGAATGTCTGTGGACAAAACGACGATAAAACTTGTAAAAGCACTTCAAACTTAAAGCTGACTGTCTTCCGTTTAATATTAGATGTTTAATTTTAATTGTGTAAAATCTTTGTTGAGTCAGCTACGGGTTTTTATGTGTTTTATTTCGAGTAAAAATACCGCTAGCTTAAAGTAACGTATGCCGTCTTTCCAGAGAGAGAGCATGCGCCATTGTCCACAAGCAGTGATGATTATGCTCCATCATCCTTTGTCTTAACTGCAGGTACGTGTGTCCCAAATTGTTTTATATTGTTGTTATATATTTCAGGAAATTTAGTAATTTTTTTTTAAGAAAATGTTGAATTTATTTTGTGTTTAAAAGAAAAGAAAGTAACAGTAAGAGATTTGTTAAGAAGACATCACACACAGAAGTCACATAGGCAACTGACTCAGTGCAAAGAAACACAAGTATATGAGGAGAAAGATGAGCTGCAGCTCCACCTGAAACCAGGTAAAAATAAAAGAGAGAGAGAGAAAGAGAGAGAGAGAGAGAGAGAGAGAGAGAGAGAGAGAGAGAATATGGACAGATGTGTCGACTTGATATAAAAACTTTTTATGATCATGAATCATAATATTAATGTACACTTATGTGGTGCGCGATTTTTTTACTCCAAGTCTGATTTGTGTACTTTTAAATACTTAATTGCTGCATTATTGTAAGTCATGATGAAGAGTCCAGACTCTGTCTCTCCTCTTCATCTCCTCAGTGTGTGTCAGTGTGCAGTTTAACCTTTTCCTAAAATACTGCTGGTTCTGTGGTGTTAAATTTTGAATCTGAAGCCTGCAGTTCGCCATAGAAGCTACAGTTGACTTTTCTATTGAAGTTTTCAGTATGTTTTGACCTTGATGTTAAATTGAGCAGTTCAATATGCTCATCTGTACCTGATGGACTGATGGGTTTGTGATATTATTATATAAGCATATTTTTTATGTCAAATGCAGTGCCATTGTGGGTTTGAATGATTAAAGTGTGCGATATCTTGTGTCCAAACAAAAAGCAAGCATTTTCAAATGTAAACCCACCTGGATATGTGAGCTTAAATATTCTCGTTTTCTTTTGTTATTGTTGAAGAAAAAAAAAAAAAAAATCTCATTTATTTTATTGAGGAAATAGTTGTAGCAGTCTGGCTGTTCAAATTCATATTTCTGAATAAAACAGTCAGTTTTAGACTGTTCAATAAATGTTAATCCTGTTTGGCCCGTGACTTAGACTGTGTTTTAAATTTTGGCCCCTTCTGTGATTGAGTTTGACACCCGAGTTACATCAACAGCAAACCTGAAACGGCACATTGAACTCTTTCAAGGTATGTGCAAGTGAATAAAAAATCAAAAGATAGGACTTCCGGTGAGGCGAGCACCCGAAATGGCTGCGTAGCATGACTCTCCGCGGGGCTTTATCCTGTTCACCCTCCTATAACAACTTTGGAGTTATCTAAGATAGATAAAATAACTACATATTAGAATAAGAAAGGAAGAATTATGCAGGGAGTCCAAAAATCTATCACGCAGTATGGTCTGAGAAGCCAAATTAACCGACCGGCTGTAGAAGACGAAGACGACAACATGGCGCCCCCGCAGATAGACACCGCAGCTGAGCTAGCTAGCATTAAAACTTTGCTCCAAACCATAGCGTTGGACATGAGCGGGCTGAAAACAGGCATGGATGCAGTCCAAACTACAGTGGAGACGCTTGGACACCGGGTGACTGAAGCCGAAACACGGATTTCGGCGCTCGAGGATAAAGATGGGGCGAGAGAAACAGCGGTGAACACAGCGATGAGAACCGTCGCACAGCTGCAGGAGCGAGTTACCTACCTGGAGGATGCCGGTCGGCGTAATAATGTTCGCATCGTGGGGATAGAGGAAGGCGCCGAAGGAAGTGATATACAGGGGTTTGTACAGAAACTCATTTCAGAAACACTGGATGTCGAGCTGACACAGGATTTTGAAATCGAGCGCTCCCACAGAACCGGCCAACGAGGAGGCAGAGACCGACACATTCTGGTGCGCTTCCTGAGATTCACAGCCAGGGAGGCCGTTCTACATGCGGCAAGAGAGAAAGGTTGAGCGAAGTGTAAGGGCAAACCAGTCTCCTTTTTCCAGGATTTGTCTCAGGACGTTATCCAGAAGCGCAAAAAGTTTGATGGGGTGAAAAAGAAGCTGCAGGAAAAGGGGCTGCGGTACTCTATGATATACCCAGCCATGCTGAGAGTGGTCGCTGACAACATCAGACACACCTTCACTTCACCTGAGGATGCTGCAGCTTTTCTCTCATCAAGAGGCTGATAAAGTGTACAAAATGATCTACTAGACAAGCCGTCTTCAAACCCTGATATGGTGAGCTAAAATCCGAATTTACATTTGACATTTACAAATAGATCCCTTCTGGGTTTTTTTTGTTTGTTTTTGTTTTTTTTTTCCCCTATATTTTCTCTACATTCGGCAGTTTTTGATTTTTCTTCTCGTTGAATCTGCCAGTATGTTGTAAGACTGTTCACAGACATTGCAGTCCCCTCACTGCACTCAAGGTGACTGGATATTTATTTACTTTCATGTATATATTTGCTTTATTTATTGGGAGGAATGCTGCAAGGAGGATAACGGTTGAAAACCCATGGTAAACCATTTGAACTCATGAACTATACTTGTGTCATTTTTTGAATATTTAAAATGGGTGATATTTTATTTTAAGTTAATTTATAGGACTTTGGGGATTAAAAGTGATTTCCTGCAGCATCTGATTTTATTTGAATTTTCTTTTACTTTTCTTTTTATAACTTGATAGCGAGGGCTGTGAAAGAATGAAAGATTTGCATAAATTGTGTACAGGACTCAATGCTGGGAGGTGTTATGTAAAAGAAGGGAATGTACTAACATTGCATGAGAATGAATCATAGGTTTGGAATTTATTTGCCAGACGTGTCTGGCTATAACTTGCAGGGTTCCGGATAGACTATGAGCCACCTTATATCAGTAGGTTATGTCAAAGTAAGATATGGGGAAGGACTATTGTTAGTTCTCCACTAAAAACATATATGCAGGGATGGAGCCAAAATAGGAAAAAATAGATAACAAAAATAACAAAACTGAGAAAAATTTATGTTAAAAGAAAGGAGGGGTTCAGGGAGAGCGTCCAGCGGGGACGGGACTTTGAGTTTCGCGGACGCATTACTCCATTGTTTTGTTTAGGAGTTAAGGTTATGGCAAACCATCTTGTTCGGAAGTGGTTGCCAGTTGAGTGTTTTCTTATATGTGCATTATTTTTGTTATTTACTTTTTGTGTATATGTTTAGCACAGGGAAGCAGATAATTAAGAATGTGGATTACAATGACATGTTTATACAGTTTGGAATGATGTTTGGGCTGGTGGTCAGGGACACAGATCGAAATAACAGATAAAACCAATTATGACAGAAATACTTAAAGTGCTCTCTTGGAATATTAAAGGGGCAAATTTAGCTATTAAGAGGAAAAAACTTCTTCTGTACCTGAAACAAAAAAAGGTAGATCTTTGCTTCTTACAGGAAACTCATTTAAATAATGAGGAATCCGCAAAACTCCAGAGAGACTGGGTTGGTAAAATATTTTTCAGTGCCTACCCCTCCAAACAGAGGGGAGTGTGCATACTAATCCGTAGGAACCTAAACATTGTTATCCATAAGCAACTTTCTGGTGGGGATGGCAGATGGGTGGCATTAGACACAAGTTTTGGTGGCATTAGATGTTCTCTTATTAATATATATGCCCCAAATACTGACTCTTCTGATTTTTTTGTTGACATTTGCAATATTGTGAAAAAGATTGGGAATACCTATGTGATACTTGGGGGGGATTTTAACCAGGTGAGAAACCCTGTACTTGATAAATCAAATGTCCCTAACACAGAAATCTCAACTAGCGATAGATGTTTTGGAAGAAGAATTAGGGTTGGTTGACATCTGGAGGCTCTTACATCCTCAAGAAAGGGAGTATTCTTTCTATTCAAATCCACACTCTTCCTATTCTAGAATAGACTACTTTTTGGTATCTAAGCAGTTGGTAGATATGATTGTGAGCGCATCAATTGGTAACATTGTTATGTCAGACCATGCTCCAGTGGAAATGATGGTTCGTTTTAATTCAGGATCTAAAAATTTTATAAGCAGTTGGAGATTTAATACTTCCCTAATCCATGATGAGAAATCATACGATTTCATCAAAAAAGAAATTTTGGAATACTGGGAATTTAATGAAGGATCAACTACTAATCCTGGTCTGGAGTGGGATGCGTTTAAAGCCTGTTTAAGGGGCCGATTAATCCAACACACCTCTTACCTTAAAAAACAATCTACTATCCGCTTACTTAATTTAGAGAAGGAAATTAAGGAGCTTGAAAAGTCACATGCATCTCAACTTAACCCGGGGGTTCTGTCTCATTTAAATAAACTAAAATACGAATTAAATTCCATCTTGCAGAAGAAAGCAGAATATGCATTGTTCAGGTGTAGACAGAGGTACTATGAACAAGGGGAAACAGCTGGCAGGTTTTTGGCTCAGCGAGCAAAACAACAATACAATCAAACACTAATAACATCTGTGTTAAAGGATGACGGGGTCTTAACCACAGATAATGGGGAGATAAATGAGGCATTTAGGACATTTTACCAATCACTGTATAGATCACAGCTCACCAAAACAGAGGAGGATATAGACAATTTTTTGTCAGCGATACATTTGCCATCCCTACCAGAACAAATACAAAAAGAAATTGGAGGAGATATTACATTAGAAGAAATCCACCAAGCTATAAAAAATCTGAATTCCGGAAAGTCCCCTGGGGGGGATGGCTTCCCGATGGATTTTTATAAAGCATTTTCTGACATCTTGGCACCAAAGTTACGCACTGTTTTTCAGGATGCACTTAAAAGAGGCCATATTAGACCATTAGGCCATATAGAATTACAAAAAAAAAAAAAAAAAAAAAAATCAAAAGATCGTCCAGCGTTAAAACTGATAAAATAATTGCTGTCTGTGGTTCTATATGGGCTGTGGCAATAATTTTGAAAAATAATAGCTCGCAGCAACATATTGAAAAAAAAAGAACTATGAACTAGTTCATTTTTGGAACTGTGAACTTAGTTCAAAAATTTTGAATTATGAACTATGAACTGAACTAGTTCATTTTAAAATTTGTGAACTGAACTTTGAACTAGTTCATGTAGAAAGTGAACTTTCCCAACACTGGTTACACTCTGCAGTGTTTCACACAAAGACTTTATTTGTGTGGACACCCAGGTTTGGTTTGGTCACCGATTTTGTCATTTTTATTTTTTAATCAGTCCGAGAGGACGATGGTATCAGTGATTGATTAGTGATCAGTCTGCCCTCCTCTCCTCCCTCACCTGTTCACTCTGCTGTGAGAAGATCTGAAAGTTTCTCACAGAGAAACACAGACTCTCCTGTTTTACATATAGGCCTCCTTATACAGTTGTTTAATTTTATAAGTGCATCTGGTTGGTGTCAATGTCATTAACCATCACGTTAGTTTCTGTGGTAATAAACTCTGTCATTAACAACAGTCTCCTCCACACGCAGCTTCTCTGCAGTTGGTCTGTGTGTTTCCTGATCAGCTAAACCAGCGCCGGAAAGACTAGAAAAGTTGCGCCAGTTAAAATAGAAGCGTCCCGTCAAAATTTAAAATAGCGTGTGGATGAGGTGTGGGTCGGGACTCGGACCGTGGTCTGCCTGTTAGGGACCCCTGATGTAGAGCAACAAATGTGTATTCTGAGTTTTTCACACCACAGACACGAGTTATTGACTACCCAGACAAATTTTAATGATTAAAAGACCACTAATCATAACAAATTAGGTCTCAAACTCATAAAAAAATGATCAGTTTTCTGAAACTCTTAAACACTGGAGGCGTGTCTGCTCTGCTGGCTCAGTGTCAAACACCACTATGACCTGAAATGTGGATGGTATTTCGTATTTTTATATTTTTTTTATATATTTATGGTATTTTTTTTCTTCTTCTGTGTCAGGATGTTGGAACTGAGGTGAGCTGAAGTGAACTGCTGGACTGATTTAAACAGAGAGGCTGAAGGTACATTCATAACTGACCTTAAGGGAGGGTGAGGGGTGTGGTGTCCTTCGTTATACTGTTAGAGAACCATGTCTTTAGAAACTATGCTCTAACATGTCTGATGTGTTTAGAATAACTCCCTTTTCCCTTTACACAGATGTTAATGTCTGGTGCTGTTTCTTCTTGGCTCAAACAACTTGGCAGCTCCACTAAAAATCTACAATTAGTCTTCCCTCTTCTACTCATGCTGATGAGACAGAAGAAAATGAACACTCTGCATCCCAGTTTAAGTAGTTAAGTAACGGTTACATAATTTGTTCAAGAGGAATGCAGGTCAACATTTTCATTATGAATATTGTCATGCTCATTTATGATCGCCTAACTCAAAGTTGAGCTGACAAATAAACCAGGTGGGTGATAACTGCTTCTCCCTTTATTCCTGGACTACTTCCATACAGAAAGCAGCTTCAGCTGCAGCAGTTTCTCTGAAAACAGCCAACTATGTGTCAGACAGTCCCAGATGGTCCTATGGAAAGTTCTGGAGAGTGGCTGTGTGCTACGATTTTATTAAAATTGGGATGGTTAACCAGACGTTCATTATCCAAACCAACCAGTTAATGTTTTATCATCACACTGGAGCCGACAGACAAAAGACTCAAAACACAAGGCAGATGGATAAAAAGTCTTTTAATGGAATAAGGTTTGGTACACGAATAGTCAGTCCAGAAAAACAAAGGTATGCAAATATGATGTGCTGAAGATGAGTGGAGTCTACAGAAAACAGGTTCAAACCACTAAGAAAATACAAGGAATGAAGGCTAGAACTTAACACTCAAGGAACTGAGACAAACTAGTAACAGACAAGAGGCAGCACAAGGACTACAGACACAAGGGAAGAGGGGTAATGAGGGACAGATGACACAGGAAGTAAAGTATCTGAAATGGGAGACAAAGGTGAGTATCAAAATAAAACAGGAAATACTGACAGAAAACTGTAAACAAGGGAAACATGACCTTAACTGGGAGAGAGTGATGTAACAATCATAAGAGTTCCCAAATTTTATTTATAAGTTCTTCAAGAGAAAGGACATTGATGATGAAGACTCACTCTGCATTGAATTTGTCTCCACAGACTTTCCAGTGTGTATGTGTTGGGGAAATGCACAAAGAAGTTGTATAAAGCCTTTAGTTTCTCCAGAGGGAGTTGTGTGAAGTCTGTGACAAGCGTTGTTTGGGGCTGAAGACTACAAATTTGAAAAAAAAAATAAAAGAAGTAAGCTTACCAGACCTCTGCCAGACCTCTGCTGCTCATCTCTGCTGCAGGCTGGAGGCTCCAGCACACATGTATGATACAGTGTTCCCACTTAGCCGTGTTAAGTTTTCCCAGTGGCCAAAAATTTCCAAGCATTTTCTCCTTAGCCACCATTTTTAAGGGTTATCTATAAGACCATTGACAGGACACTTTGACCTGCAAACAAGGTCAATTATAACTCTTCTTGATTTATGGAGGTTTTATATTTGTAAAACTTTTATGAAGCAAAAAACTGAAATATCAGCTATTAGAAGAAAACTCTTAATATTCCTGATTCTTCCTAAATCCAAAGAAATGCATTTTAAAAATATAAAAGAAATGTATCTTTCAAATGAATTCACTTGATTTCATGTAGACAATTGCCACCTCTACAACACACTTGTAGAAACATTACAACATCCTGTGAAACTGTACAAAGCTTATGGGGATCCTGGCATGATTATCTAAATTCCAAATCCATAAACATAAATTTCTTGTCCTACATGGATATCCAACAAAACAACAAAAATGCTTATCATTATTATTATTTCTACTTGTATGCGTTATTCTTTGTTTAGTTTTTGTCTGTTTGACAGCCGTAACAACTAAACTGCTGAAAGAAGTTATGGGAAAAAAAGAATATCTATGAGACATGCCTCCTACAGTGGTGGTCCAGAGCACCGCTCCCTCCTCAACATCTTGCACACTTTTTTTGTTGCACAACAAGGGGCAAAATAGAACAGTTATGAGACTGAAAAATAAAAAAAAACTGCTCGTCTGGTGTAATCCAAGTCTCCTAAAGCTCCAACATGACAAGTTGACTAAAAATGTTATTTACACCATGTTTTTTATTATAAATCTTCACTGTAGATCCTTAACTTGGAGCCACGTGCACACACACACTGTCTGAACTGTGTGTGTGGTGTGATGGTGTGAGGACTTTAGGAGACTTGGATTACACCAGACGAGCAGTATGGAGGTATTTTATGTTTTCTTTCAAGTTGTTTTTCTGTTTGAAAACTGGTCATCATTCACTTCCGTTGTTTGGGAGATTCTGCAACACTGTTTTCCTGTAAAACTCCAACACTGTTTTATGGACTAACACAAGTAGATAATGACTGAATTTTCATTTTTGGCTCAACTATCCCTTTAATGTTGTTTAACGTCATTTATGTATATCATTTCCTTTTCTCCTCCTCTCTGCCCTTAAGTCTCTCACACACACCCCCACATACCTACCCACACACCTACACACACACATACACACACACACAAAAATTAAATTTTAAATATATGCAGTGAGTGGAGTTAGGCTCAGACCTGAGGTGCAGTTACAGTTTAAAAAAGAGCATATCTCTGCTTCTACTGCAGCAATGTTGATCCTGTTATAAAAATTGTCCATCGAGAGTCTGACACATTTATAACAGTATGATAATAAACTCCTTCAACAAATTCAGAACCTTGAGCCTTGATTTGGTTTTCAATGCACTTGATGGTGTTTCTATTCCCTCAGTTCCTCTTCCTCTCACAGACCACACAGAGGACATGTCAGATGGATTTGAGTGTTTCCTGTGTAATAGTGCCACAGGGATGATTCCCTCACAGCTCACATTCATTTCTTGCTTTGCTGTGACTGCTGGCAGAAGTAACCTCCCACAGGCTGAAACTAATCACTATTGACAAATGCTCGGGTTCTTATCAAGTCAAAGCAATTTGGGAGTGAGGCATCAAACACTAAAGACAAAAATAAAAGCTGCTGGAAGCTTGTTATCCATGAGAATTATTTCTTAATAAGCTTGTGACAATGTTGGCACACCAGCTGCATAAAAAAGGTCTTTCAAGGCGCATTCAATATTTCTTTTCAATGTGTTTCATTTGAATAGCTCTTGTGATAATGCTGCAATATCAGGGTTATATTTTCAAGGATAATAAAATCAAATGTACATATAAATGCAATTCTTGTATTAAGTGACTGTCATTAATGTTGATTAGCTGGCTGGCCTCAGAGTGGGAAAATGTACAAAGATGTCACAATCACAGGGAATAGTGCACACACACTTAAATAAATAACAGAACTCTATTGTCATTTTCATCACACCCAGTTCTTAAAAATAGTCAGATGCACTTACTTCGCCTGAAACTTTATCCTTCAGGGTTTTTGGACAAATTTTCAATTTCCTGCAACTGTGATCCTAGAAAGACTGACATGGTAAAAGTCTTGCTCTTTTCTGGCCACATTACAATAAGTGCCACAGGGACATGCTGGTTTCATGCTGGCCTGTAAGCAGAACCAGCTCATACAGCCCTTTTAGTGTTTTCCTGAGCGTGGTTGGCCTGAAAAAATTGGCTTAGTTGAGCAGACAGGATAGCTGCCAGATGTCTCACCTTCTCCTCTCACTCTTAACCCCCGTAGGACTCTTGCTTGTTTCAATATGTCTTCATCAACACACTGACTCTTGAAACAGACACATGTTCCCTGATCTCTGTCAAAAAGTATTTCAGTCATATAGGCACCGTGTCTGGGATCTCCTGCGTTCACTGCCACTGTAGTCTTACATTGCCAGACCTCTCTCCACAGCGCTCAGCATAAGAGATACGTCTGGTTCCAGACATGCACATTCTGCTATAGACAATTATACAGCCAACTTCATCAAAAAAGCTGTAATGGAAGCAACGGTCTCCCTCAGTAAACCAAACAAGTTATCAGGCTTCAAACATTGAATTAGACAGTTTACAACCACCAAAATCACATGTACAGTTGCATGTACAGTTGTCAGAGTCCATATTCCACTGGTGGACTTGAGTTGTACAGGATTACAACCATTTCAGAGCAATCGGCAGCATCTATGGCTGCAAGCTATTAAACATGTTGACTGAACTGGGGACAAAAGTGCTTTGGCCATTGACAAGCTGTTGTGATCCACCACACTTCTATTATTAAACTGTGCCCATCTTGCTCATTGTTTACAAACTGTAAAAGGGTCTATACAGGAAAAAACTGCATTCCTTTAAACCAATCACAAACATCTTTGGTAACACTAAGCCCAGAATGAGGCAATGGTGCTGCTGCAAAATAGCATCGAAGGAACCTGGAACATTTGCACGTCGGGGCATGAGCACTGGCATTAAAATGATTACATCACTGCAAAAGCTTTATTACGTTCGTACCTGCAATGAAGGGCACTTCATTACTGTGTGTAGCAGGAGGATACTGAGAGTCAGGTACAATTGGCCAATCAGGAGGAGAGCACCTGAGTTGTTAAGAGGCCCATGAAGCACAGGTGTGTAAGCTTCATTCATGCTACTGAGATCACTCCGGTGCACATGCTTCCTTGGTAAGCCAAACAAATCCTGTTCTGTTTGAGATTATTTGTAGGGGTGCAAAATGCACCCTGAGGTACTGGATTGATTTTAAAGGTAATGTAGGGGTGCGAATGCACTCTGAGGTAATTTATTTGTATATATTGTGTAAGTATGGAATCTAAAAAATGTGGGTCTGCCAATAATTTATTCTTTCTTTAGTAAAGGGTCCTAACAGTCCCAGAATAGTGCCAGTGGCAAGGTATGAGAATGTCTCCTTATTATCAAGCATTGTTTGCATATGTGTAGACTGAGATTTAACATGTGCTCTGTTAAATTTACAGGGAAAGTTCTGGTTGCCGTTTACAACTTATACTATTTGGATTTTGTTTATTGAGTGTAGTAGTTTAAGTATTTGGCTAACCTACAGTCTTGCTTTTTGTTTTAGTGCTGCAGCTGGTTGTCGGCCTTCAGTCACAGGAGCAACTGGTGCAGTGGGAGTTCACCCATTGATTTGTGGTGTTATCCTTTTAAGGTTTGCTGTGGCACTGGTATTAATTTGGGTGTGTTTCTGTTGGGGTAAAGAGGGTTTATTTTGTTTTCTAGTTTTGGCATTCAATTATTTATTTTTTGTTTTGTTCACTTATAATATACTACCAGTGCACCAGTCTGCTGACTGGTGTGCCACCACCCCCTGCAGCGAGACATGCTACTTTTTAACCTTTTTAATTGATGTTAGTGACCCTTCGTAATAAAACGGCCTGTTATGGCATTTTGACCCACACTGACTGTTGGCTTTATGATTGAAGTTCACCTGTATGTAATTTTAGAGCTTAGCTGAGTGTTCCATGTGGATGGATGGCTTTGGTTTTGGGAATATTGCACAATGTGGGTTGGAATTAATTGCACTTTTTAACAAACAATTGAACTATGCATAGTAATAATGGCACTCGGCACTTTGTCAGCAATATTTGCACTGTATTAGCGTAATTTGCATAGAATAATTTGCATGTTGCATATTTTGCATGTTTTGTAGCATATTTACTGCTCTATTTATTGTTGGCATGTGGCGTTTTGAACCATGAATGATTGTGTTATCGTCTGGCAGATGCAGTGGTCGATACTTGACACCGTCTGAAAGAGTGGAGTGATATTAGGCTATGGCTACAGTACGTGCATCGGTTTCTCCATGGTTGACGAACAATGATGTAAATTATATTTTGGAGTTCTGTGCAGTAATATATATGTGCTAAATATTGGAACCAAGTGTGTGTGCTAGTGCATAAGTTTACATATTGTTTGTTACTTACCTGTCTTCCCTTGTGTCCACTCCAGGGTGCACAGCCAAAAGAGTCCCTTGGCTACAGGTGGCATATTAAACGTTCCGGAGAGGAACCAATTAGGAAGATAAGGGGAGGGGGATTTGGAAGTTCACTGTACTTGTAAATATTTATTGATTATAATTATGTTTGGGTGCTTGTTAATGGGGTAAACAGCATTTAGCTGGGTTTTGTACATATCTTGGTTTCAACACTGTTTATATACGGTCTAGGTGAATTTGAGCAGTGAGGAAATTTGGATAGCACCTATGGATGGTATCTTCTAAGAAGGTCTACCAGAGATGCAGTATTTAAGGTGCCAGTTTCCCATCTATCTGTGTTGCTGGTCAGACCTCACTTAGGTTGCTGCCATGCTGTGTTACTGATGCTGTTGATTTTGTGAATAAACACAAGATGATTGGTATACTTGACCTCCATCCTGTCATCTTTACTGCAAATGCCAGCTGCTAATGGTCATCTTAACAGTACCACTAGCATCCCAGGTGCTAATATGCCATTTTCAGCGTGTGCAGCACCAGACTGTTGTTTCTTGGGGGCTTTGATAGCGGATGCTGCATTTTGAATGAAGGGCTTTTATTTGTAAAAGTTGTATTTTTTACATTGTGGTATTTGTGGTTGTACTTAGAGTAAGTGAAGGTTTTGCACTCTTCTTCCAGCACTGGTAATAAAGGAACAGTTCATTTTGACCACTGACTTTGAGGTGACAGTGCAAACTGTTTATATCTATTAGCACTGCATGCTCCTGTTGACGAGCTGCTGACTGTTGAAGGGTAGAGTGTACAGGACGCTGTTATTATCCTGAAGGAATGTGTCTCTGCTAATGATGAGTGGCAGATGATGATTGACACAATCAACAAAGAAGACATGCTGCCCACACACACACTCTATGAGGCTGATCACACTGTCCATGAGAGAAAACACATGTCACTGATATCATTTAATTGTTCTTACCAGTCACATCTTATGTAACATGTCAGCACATAACTTCAGCTTCTCTGTGATGCAGAATTGGTTTCAGGGCGTTTTGTACAAACCTTTGTGCTGTGATTTTATTGGTCCCTCCAGGGAAAACCCAACCATGAGACAGACAGCTTATTTTGTGCACTGAATAAGGTGCAGCTCAGTGTAAGACAGTGGACATTTCACAAACAGGTAGGGACCACAGACAGGATATAAATGAGGTGTCTTGTACAGTAATGATTCAAGGCTTCACTGTGGGATCACTGTCACACTTTAATCTGACAAAGTACACACACACACACACACACACGAACAACAGTTTTAACAGCTTTTGACCTATTCAAGGAAAATGCCTGCGCTTACATGTACACTAACACACGGCTCTTGCTCAGTGCACTCTTGTGTTCTTATTGGACAGTTCATTGTGTATGAACAATAATTTCATACTGACACAATATTAATCTGTTTACAGAGCCAAAGCATTGTCAAGAGACATGAAGCTCTTATCTGCCACCTCATACTGTACCTTGGTGATAAAGAAGAGGAACTTTTTGAAGACTGCCTGGTAAAGCATGATTTTTATTTTTAAATGACAGTTTAAATCTTTAATGTGTGATGATTTAAAGTGCAAGTTAACTTTGACGTATTTTACTTAGAAATGGCCCAAATTGTACACTGAAAACTGCAACAAAATCTACAAGCTAAATGTGTTTTTGTTTTTTTTCCAATCATTAAATCATTAAAGGGATAGTTCAGGGATAGTTTTTCGATGTAGGGTTGTATGAGGTACTTATCTACAGTCAGTGTATTACCAACAGTAGATGGCGACCAACATGCCTCAAGTTTGGAGAAGCAGCAGGAGTCCTGCTTTAGGAAGCTAAGTATTGTCCTGCTGTAGGCAGGGTCAGCAGCAACACATATTTTAGTCACCATAAAAAATCAATATCAGTTTAAAGTGTACGCTGTATTAAAACATTTTCACCCCTTTACCTTGCTGCCAAACAGACTTTTCTGAGAGGAAAACACTGTTACATAAGCTAAATATCACTCTCTCCAAAGCAACAAGATTTCATTGCCATTCGTTTTACGTCAGTGAAAACAAGAGTTGCTGTTGCTTGGTGAACAAAAAATACCAAAGTCACACAAACTAACAGATCGAGGCAGCAGTAGACCAACCACTCCTGTGTTCTGTGAGGTAAAGTTGCTGTTTTTGCCAGTGGAGTTTGAGGGCTTTAGAAAGTGATATTTACATAACAGTGATTTCCCATCTGAAAGGTCTGTCTGACAGCAAGGTAGAGTGGGCTGATGGAGAGGATCCAGTATTCATTCAACCTTTATTTATTTCTTGGGAATACATTGAGGGGTGGCCCTCATTTTCAATGATGCCGAGATTACAATTAGGCAACAAAGCAGAAATACAATAGAAACAAAAGAAGAAAAGACAGAGAAATAATAAAATAAATAGCCAGTAAGAAATTTGCAATTGATTAATACAATTCCTAGTTAAGTTAAAGTATGTCTACGTCCTTCTTGATGGCAAGGAGATGTTGTCTTTGACTCTCTAAAAGACTGTTGGATGTGGTCAAATATGACCAGGACCTGTTGACTTTAAAAACTATGTTGCTGTTTGTAAGATGGTTTAATGCAAAAGTAATGCATAGATGTAAAAAATAATTGCAGTGGAACAACAATGTATTTTGTTCCAGTTTGAAGTGTTAACACTTCTAGCTGTTGATCAAAGTGTTTAAATGTACTGGGGTTTTAACAGCAAATATATACATACTCTACAGACTTCACCAGATGATGTGAACATTGTGATTAATGTTGACAATATAAACTTTTTGATTGTATAGTATTTTAATTGTGTGAATTGTGGTAAAAGTAAATTAAAGAAAGCAGGTTTTAAACTGCCAACATTTACATAACTATTGCAAATGTAAACTTCAGTGGTAAGTAAATTTTACTTGACACTTAATATTGGAGCAGTAAAATTTGCTTACAAAATGTGAGTGCAAATTGTTATGAGGATTTTTAAAAAGTTTTTTCAGTGAGTACATTTTGCCAGAGGCACACACACACACGTCTTCACAATTACAAAACAACTTCTTTTATGTTCATATTTTTCCCCCCACAGTAGTGTGGGTTAGTAAAGTGTCCTTGGAACATATTTTCTGTCAGAAATAAAGTGTTAATATTGCGTGTGTGTGAGTCTCATGTTTGGCTAAGGTGCACACACAGCTCTGTGGCTTTCTCTGCTTCCCTTCTTCCTCTGTCCTCCATCCTGTGGCCTGTGATCTGGGCTACATCCCTGTTCCCTTAACTGCATCCATATGTCTTCACGTGTCTTTTCCTTCCAGCTCAGTCCCTCCCATCGAAGAGACACAAGAAGGAAGAAGAAACGAGGAAACACATTTTTAGAGAAATGAGTCATCTTTTGTTCTGAACCATCATCATAAATGATGTCAGTTCCTGATGATGATGACACAGCTGGATCACAGCTGGATCAGCAATCACTTGGCTTTGTTTGTATTTGCACATACATGCACTGTCTAAATAATAAGGGCACACAGTTATCACAGTTAATTGAATAAGTCTTTCTCCATGTTTGAATATGTTTGACAGACATCAAGGTATTAAGGTCATTTATATGACAGCACCAAGAGCAGCGCTAATGTCACTGTCACAGCTGGTGTGTGCAGGTTAACAGTAATAGGACCCAAATGCACACAGTACAGTCAAGGGTTAACATCTGGAGAAGAGAGAGAGAGAGTCCAAACAGACAACCAAATCCAGAGGCTCAGGTCAGGCAGACAGGCAGGTAATAAACAGGCAGCAGGTCAAAATACTGTGAGAGGGACAGGGATGTGTCCAACTGAAGCAAACATCATGACTATTATTCATGTTCATTAATTCAATTAAAATTAAAACACTCAGCAACTTTGTTTATTTTATCGCCATAAGTCAAATAAGGAATGTACAGTCCAACACACCCGCAGTTATTATAATTAGACCCATCATTATACCTGTGGTCTTCTGCAACATAATTAGACTATGATCCAATTAGATGTAAATTTAGAATATTTTAGCTGTGTTTATTTCTCCCACGTGTCTGTTCTGTCCTGTCAGTAATAAAACATTTTATTTGTCAGGTAGTTATATTCTGTGAAGCCCTGATGCTGTAGTGTGTGTATAATCAGTGTTGGAGCAGCAATCAACAGGAACCAGGCGTTGTGTAAACTGTTACCATTACTTAATTATCTCAACACATTTGAAAGGTGATCTGCTGTGTGTCATGTGGAGCTGTCGCCTCCTTAACACGATGCTGGGGGGAGTGAGGATGTCCCGTTTAGAGAGTACATCTGGTACCACAGCAAACTCTCCTTCAAATCCTGCCTTCTTCTTTAGCTCACACAGCTGGTGTGATCCAGAGTACCCCAACATCCAGTGTCCAGTTGTCAACTCACTGTATTAATATGTAGTGGCAATATAGACAATTCAGCAATGTGGATATAACGACTAAGTAGGTAAAAGCAAATCATTGAACAGCTAGAACAGTCTGGTAAGTTCAGAGAAATGACATCACTTCACTGAAATGCAGCCTTTAACACAACAACTAGCATGGTGGTCAACTTGACCATTTTTAAATTTTGTAATGTGATAAAACCCATGTAGGTATGGGGCCCTGACTTTTCTTAAATGTGCATATATTTTATTCAAACATTGTTATTTTATTAAAATTACAAAATACAGAGGAGCAATGAGTATTTCTACCTCAAATGGCCATACCTCTTATATTAATACATTATGAACATTGTACCACTGTTTCATTTCATTGCTGATGTTGAAGATGGCGTCACCAATGAACATTTTTTTCCCAGTTATTTTTTCGAAGCTAAAATCTAGCTTTAGCTTTGAGCTAAAACCAAGGAGAAAAGACAGCTTTGAAGAATGTCAGAATGAAATGACTTTCACAGAGGCTTTAGCTTCAGAGCCTTGATGATTCTCAGCCTGATGGAGAAGCAGGTTCATATCTTAATACATTTGAAAGCTTTCTCTTTTTGCATGTCATTTCTGCACAGTTTCTGATAAAAATGAGGCAACACCAGTATCACTGGTGGGCTATTATTCTATTTGTAGAATTAGATTCAGTGGTGGCTGTGTAGGATTGCTGTCAACTCCTGTGATCCAAACATTTCCAATAGTACAAAAGCCCAAAATAGTTGAAAAAGGATGCATGTAATAATTTTCAAATGTCACAACAGTGTTTTTTTAATCTAACAAACCCTTCTGCTTAAACAAAGATTATATTCTCTTGGCACTTCTCGCTGCATTTAAAATGACAAATTAATATTTAGTTTTAAGGGTGTTGATAAAATATGACAGCCACTGAAAAAGACATTGAAAGTTTCATTTGAAAACCTCTGAATAAACTTCAAACATAAGTATGACATGACAAAAATGACATTTAAGAACAGTCTTGTATAAATAATTAGAATGACTGCTATGGCCATTCTGTAGTTTTAGAATTCCAGTAGTTCTAGTGTTAATAATAAAAAGGGGAACAAGGATCTATCAACTATTCAACCACAGAGGCACATTGAGACAACAGATTTTCTAGCATGTAAGACAGCGTGGCACTGCTTCACATTTCTGCACTGGAGGGACACACTTTTCCACACTTTTCCTCATGTTTTATCTCCTACATGTGCATCCATGGTTGCCCTGTGCTCTGCTGCCTACTTTCTGGGCTGTCCCAGATTAGACATGACAATCATGAGAGACACTTGGTGAAATCTGGGCCTGGATCATACTGTGAGACAGTTTTTGATATTCAGGACTTAAGTCTCACACTGTGGCTGCTACTACTCGGAGTACAACATAAAATGAAATGGAATACACTTTTAAGCTACGACATGCCTGCGCTTTCAGACTCATTTTCAGAACTGATATTCCATGTTGCTTCTTTTCTCTGGGCAATACTGGGTCTACACTTTCAAGTGTGGACAAAGTTTGTTTATTCTATTGCTCCTTAAAACCACAAGAGCTGAGCAGGTGATCGATATCTGACACAGCAGCCTCGTCTCAGAGAAATTACAGTTAAAGGGATAGTTCACCTAAAAATGAAAATTCGGTCATTATCTACTCACCCTCATGCTGACTGAAGGTTGGGTGTAGTTTTTCAATCTACTTAACACTGTTGGTGGTTTGCCAGAAAACAGCATTGCAGAATCTCCAGAACAATGGAAGTGAATGGTGACCCATTTTTAAGTGGAAAAAAAAAACAAACAAACAAAAACATAAAACACCTCCATACTGCTTGTCTGGTGTAATCCAAGTCTCCTAAAGCCCCAACATGCTAAGGTGACTGAAAAGACATCATTTACACCATGTTTTTAGCCTGAATCTTCACTGCAGATCCTTAACTTGGTGCCTTCTTCACATGTGTCCATACGGCATGTTAAGGTTTTTAGGAGGCTCAGATTACATGCATTGCTACATTTTATTTTATTTTATTTTACATTTGAAAACAGGTCCCTATTCACTTCCATTGTTTGGAAGATTCTATAACGCTGTTTTCCTGTTAAACTCCAGCAGTGTTTTGTGGACTAACAAAATAAACCTAACCTTCAATCAGCATGAGGGTGATTAGATAATGACTGAATTTTCATTTTTGGGTCAGCTATCCCTTTAATTTGCAACAGAAAATACCTTTTGAGGGACATAATGGTGACCGAATTATGTATTGTATTGATACAATGAGGAAGTTTTTTTAATTAATGTGCCTGGCAAATAACTAAAATGTTGATACTGAATGTATCAGTAAAATGTCCACTGACAAAATTTTTCGTTTGTTTTCTGCCAAAATAGTCAAACCAAAAAGGAATGAACCCTGAACCGTGGACTCTCAATGTCACAAACCTGCACTTTATATGCTTGTCATTTTCCCCACCAACCTGCCTGTGACTCCAGCACATAAACTATTATAACTATTGTTTCATTCACTCGAAGAAATACATAACTCAGACAGGAAATATAATGTCCAAAATGCAATTATGAACAAATTAGTAATTAGTAATACAAATACAATACACATATATACCAGTTTGTTGTCCATTCAATTATGTCTTACATGTGGTAAACATGTGGAACGTGGTGATGTTATAGTGAATCCTCTGAAGACACTCGTGTGAGTGAGGCTCAGAGTCAGAATTCCACTGCTTGAACTAAATCCCTTACAGCTGCTCTGCTTTCATCCACTCTCCTCCTTTTCCTTCATGTCCCTCAGGTATCTTTTCTCTCCTCCTTGGCTCTGTTGTTTTGTGCAGGAGGACCAAGACTTAAAGGGATAGTTCCGACTATTTGAAGTGAGGTCGTATGAGGTTCTCTTCAATTCTCAGTGTATTGCCTTCAGTAGATGGTGGTTGACACACCCCAGGTTTGGAGAAAAAGCAGGAGTGCCAGTGTAGGAGGCTATGTAATGTACTGCTGTGGACAGGGCCAACACCAAAACACATTTTAACCACCTAAAATGTCAGCTGTACACATACTGGTGATTTCCTGTCAGACAGCATTTTCTGACACCAGTATATAAGTCAAATATTATTCATTCCTATTCAAACAGACTCTTTTGAAGAAAATAGTAATATTACCTCACAGAACATGGGATTTGCTGGTCTACTGCTGCCTCTGTCAGTTATTTTGTTTGCTTTATTGAGTGACTTCAATGACTACAAACTAAATTTAAAACTGGGCACTGGTGACCTAAAGGCCAGGGAAGTAACCTTTGGGGCTTTTCCATTGTCACTTTTGGCTGTGTCAAGTCAAACCATGCTGCGCTGATCTGCATTTCCATTACCTCTTTTAATGTGCTGAGCTGCGCCAAATCACGAGATAGACCCTCTCTGGAACGGGGCCAAAGCAAGCCCAACCCGCCTCCAAGCGGGCTGCAGCCAACTGTGGCCAACCCCAGAAAACTCACCTTCCCTCTCTCAAACAATTGTGGTGTTAGAAAGACATTAAAAGCGTTAAAAGCATCTATGTGTTCATCTCACAGTACTTTTCTAGTCTCTAACTGCATCTCTGGTGTGAAGTTTAGTTCCTCTACTGTGTCACTGTACTTTTAGATATTTATTAGGACACTATTGGATTTGTTTGGATTCTTTTTCAACCTCTTTAGTCACATTTTTGAGAGGCTAAACATGCTGGATGGCACATGAAACTTGGCACACGTAAGTTGTGGTGAAAACTTTTGTCTGATATAACTTTTGGCAGTGGGTGTCATCAAATGGCCTTGCCACACCCTCTAACAGCAACCCCTGTGGCACGTTCCACCAACATGCATGAAAATCAGAACACATGTATCATGTTCCGACACATACAAAAGTTTGTAGAGAGCCACAGCCCAAACCTAACAGGAAGTCAGCCATTTTGAATTTACATCTCAATATTGGCGTTTTCCATGCATTGTATTTTAAAAGACTTAGCTATCGTTGAAAGGCGTGGCCATGGCATGGTGATGAATTTTTCATGTCATGACATGAAATACGAAATTGTTATAACTTTAATATAAATGATCCGATCTACTCCAAATTTCACGTTTGGTAAGACACCCGCCCTGAACACATCTACATGACAATATTCAGTCATAATCAGAGTGCCACCTACTGGCAATAGGAAATGAAGTGCTCCTCCTAGCAGCATGACGAATTTCCATGTTTGGCCGAAAGACAGGACGTTGTATTAAGTTTAGTGTACATGGTTGAATCTCCCGGAAACTTCACATGGTTGATAACAGTTCAGGCCTGAACATATGATATGATTCTCATCCCTATAAACAGCAGACTAAACAATTTCACCATATTTTTTATTGAGGCAATCTAAAAGTATCGTTAAGTAATCAAATTGCATTACTTGAATATTGTGATACTTGAATTAGGTTACCAATTACATGTTTAAAGTAACCCTCCCAAAGCCTGTAGTTACGACTGCAGAAAGAAAACAGTCCCTACATGAAACTGGAGAAAGAGACACTGCTGTTAAACTTATTTTTTTATCACAAGTCAAGTGCTAATTAGTTCCATTATATTTGAAAGAAGACACACATTTTCAAAATTCTGCAACTAACCAAAACACTCTAGATGGATAAACAGATGAGAGGAAAAAATGGATTTGGGATGAATGTCCCTATAAACATTTTAACACCAGTAGTTTTACCATTTTTGTTTCATTTCTGTACACAGTTGGAGATGCAGAGAATATTTTGCTGCTCTGTATGAGTGGTGTCTTTAAAAAGAGAGCTAAATGTTTGATGACCACAGCCATACATGCTAACAGCCATACATGCTAACAGCCACACATGCTAACAGCCATGCTAACAGCCATACATGCTAACAGCCACATATGCTAATAGCCACACATGGTAACAGCCACACTTGCTAACAGCCATGCTAACAGCCACACATGCTAACAGCCACATATGCTAACAGCCATGTTAACAGCCACACATGCTAACAGCAACACATGCTAACAGCCACATATACTAACAGTCATTCACACTCACCTGCACGGGTTCATTTAATCTGCATTCAAACATACCCAAACAATTCACATGACACAGTTTGTTTGATGTGAATCTTGCTCATTTGTTTACATTCTCACACTGTTTAAATGGAGTGAACATATTCTCACACTGTGGGGTTAAACAAGCTCTTTTCTGTTATATTAACTATGTGTTTCTTTGTCTTCAACTTCCTGGTTGTTGGAGGCGCTTCACTTCCTGGTTGAGCAAAAGGTGTATATGAGGGGTGGGGCCTCTTAAATCTGAAAGCCACCTCATCAGACCAAACCATGTGCTGCCAAGTCAGAGGGGGGGTCAGGCTTTAGTTAGTTTTTGTCTTGTATTAGTTGTAGTCGGTGTCCATCTTGTTTCCCTTTGTGTGTTATTTGGTTTGACTTGGTCACTATAAATGTTCACTGAGGATTCCACAACAGTTTTGTTCCTTCCTCAGCCACAGAGACAGCTGCTCCATGAAAGAGGCTTTTTTCCACAGGTACGTTCAAGAATTAATTAATTGTATAAAATGTTTATATATGCATATGTATGTATATGAGTGTTAATGTTAGAGATGACACATGGAGAATAAACACTTTTACTTTTGTTACTTTCCCAGATTTTATTGGTTCTCCCTCCTGAACTCGTGTGTATTTAAAGCTTCTGTCCTGTCTGAAGAAGACAGACTTCATCATACTCTAATGTCTAGCATCATTTAGTTTATTTGCAGTGTAGTTTTAAGTGTCTCATGTTTATCTTGGGCATTATAGAATTACATATTCCACCATTTCCTGTAGTCCACAATTTCCACATCACCTGTAGCAGATTTCTACATTAATGTCCTCCTTTCTACTTCTACTGATTTCTCTTGTTTCTCCTACTTTCCTTTGAATGCTGTAGTAACCCAGACAGCACACCTACGTCTTGCCGACGTCGGCACAATGAATAAAGTTGCATCGACACGACGTCGTATGGAGAGCGTTTGCTCATTGGGAAGACCTCGCCGAGACGTCGGCATTTGGTCGAAAATGCTCTCCAGACAACGTTTGGCCGATGTATCAAAGCTGCACAGCATAGCCTCTCTACAGCTTCTATGACCTTTATTTATTCAGGTCGAATCATTCTATCAGCAAATATCTCATATCTCATAATATCTATCATAATATCTCATCTTACATGTGATAGGAATATGGCAATATGACAATAAAAAACAATATGCTTGACCATCAAAATAGCTTCCTAATTTAGTGTGTGAATAAAATAAAGAGACACGAACGATTCAAGTTAATGATCATACATTTATTTCGGACTGCATAGACAACTCCAGCACAGAAAAAATAAACAAGACAGAACATATAAAAGTACACAGGTGGCCGGTCGGGAGACGCACACGGACAGCACGGTCTGCTGGCAGATTTATGAGCCTGCAAAGGGGAGAAAAAGACAAAACACATGAGCCCAGGTTGTTCAATTAACTTATACTATACAATACTATACCCATACTTCACAAATAAACACGTACAAATAGACACACCAAGGAAGGAAAACGTCGCTGTGCCTTTTTCCCCGGCCGCTATCTGACCTTACAGAGCCAGTGTCACAGGCAACACTGTATGAAGCACCAGCAGAAAGCATGACTTGAAAATATGAACCACAAAAAAAGGGGGGGGGGGTGACTGGAGGGACATGACAGAAACAACTGGAGTCTGTTGTGTTTTCCACACACCTACGTGAGGTGGATATTAACTTCACTTACAGTGTAAACACACCAACAATAGTCCATAACCAGTACTGAACTATGAGAAACTGTTACACCGAGTCATATTTACAAATGGAGCAGAGCAGAGCCTCCCTTCACTAGCTGCCAGTTAACCGCTAAAGTTAACTCTGCAGCTGTAAAAACACCGAAGCCCACCAGCTACTAGCTAACAGCTAACGCTAACTAACGTTACCTGACCCTTTCCCAAATTCAACACTGATTTGTTGTCTAGATGGAGACTGTTCACGTGCTGGAAAGACTTATGGCTACCTAGCAATGGCTAAATTAAGTTAGAGCTAGAGCTAGATAGCTAATTCATTTGCTGGTCAGGTCTAAGCAACTAACGTTTGCTAAGCTAGCTAGCTAGCCTGTTAGGAGTCGGCATCTGGGCTCTTCACCTGTGCTAGCATACCCAGTCAGGGCTTAACAATTTATGCTGCTAAATCCCGATTTATCTTGCTAACCCTGTATGTCATATTTATAAAACAGATATTTTTTTATATATTTACTTTAAGTGAGCTTACCTGAAGACTAGTCCTGGCTGACATGAAGTAGCCTCTCCGTCTCCAAAGCCTGCTCTCAGTTCCGTTGACAGTGGCACCAATTGGATAACATGCAATACACGTGCAAATGTATCGATCCACAGCCGACCTATCGCCGACTTTGAAATGGCGTGCATAATCCCGCCCTCTGGCAAACCATGTCCCTGCTATGGGCCGATGCTTCTCCGATGCATTTACAGACGTCAGGAGTAGAATGCTGACGCACGATCTGAGGTTGATGTCGGCGAGACGTATGCGTGCTATCTGGGAACATAGGTAGACTGAGGTAAATGTGTGAGGCAGATTCAGCAAATGTAACTGTTTTTAAAGACTCTGCTGTGTACATAAAATTGTTAATAGTTAACTCTAAACACTGTAAATTTATCTTTAGCAAGTTAACTCAAATTTGTGTCTTGTGTCAGCTGTTGTAAGACATCTGAAAGATTCTAGAATGAAGAACTGAGCCTGGCCACTTTTTGGAAGTAGCCAATCAAGGAGCTTGAGGGCATCTCCTGAGGTACCTGCTGGGAGGCCCCCTTGCCGTGGGTTTTTTAAAATTTATCTTCATCCAAAAGGTCAAAGGTCAACTTCACTGTGACATAATATCCATCTCTCTATCAGTCACTGTACTCCTCTGCTAAATTTTTTTAAAAGATTTAGTAATTGTTGAAGGACATCACTGTGGCGTGGTCAAATCTGCCCCAAATGCAACATGTTTGATAAGATACCCGTCCTAAATACATCTACAGGACAATATTTAGTCAGTGTTGCAAAATGGCTCCATTGTGTCCCCTACATTATTTCCATGAAGCAGCCCCCACAGTATGTTTCATCTACATGTACAAAAATCAGCAGGCACATGTTTCATGTCCAGGCGTACAAAAAAAGCCTCTTGGAGCCACAGCCTAAACTTAACAGGAAGTTGGATTTGAATTGAATTTTGTGGTCAAGTTTGGTGCCGTCCATGCATTGTATTTTAACAAACTCCTCTTAGAGAATTGATCACACACAAAATTGGTGTGTGCTATCTAGACTAGTTTGTGATCAAAAGTTATTAAAAGATTTGGCTATTGCTGAAAGGCATGGTGTTGAGTTTTGATGTCTCGTCATGAAACAGGAAGTTACTGTAATCTGAGTCTAAATGATCCAATCAGCTCCTTCACATGTTTGATAAGAGTCCCTTCATGATCATATTTACATCCTAATCAGCAGTTCTACTCAGTGCACCACCTACTGGCACCAGGAGGTAATTCTAATGTGACAGTCATCATCTGATTTACATGAAATTTTCAGTGTTGTCTACACTTAATATACTGGAACATAACATATAATTAGTAACTGTTCTGTAGTGCCCCCTAGTGGAGACAGGAAGTGGCATCAAACTCCTTATTGCGGTGTCTAAAACAGGTGACAATTCAGAGCCTTGTTGACTGGTCCAGTCCAGTGATGGGGTGGCGGTGGCCCACATCCCGATGGTTTTGAGGGCTCGTTCAATGCTGCTTGCAGCTTTAATGTTTTTGACTCTTTTATGTTTGCTTTCAGCTTTCAGAGTCATGTTAAATTTCTGCGGAAGAAAACATTTCCTGATTCTGACGCTTTCATTATTAAATAGAGGGGGACTATTGTGAAGCAGTGTTTATTTGATGTTTAACAGCCACTTGACTTGAGCATCAGTTAAAAGACACACCTTCATGCAGGTAGCCCTGTTGTAGTTTAGATGCAAATCCCTGCCATGCTGGGCTGATGTGGCCTTAACCCCAACCCTTCCAGTGGAGCTGTTCAGTGGCTGGCCAATCAGACAGTAGGGGCTGGGCAGCTTAAGGGCATGAATGAGGATAACAGTGTGAATGTGATCAGGGCATTTCTGCCAAACAGAGGCTTCCTTTCAGTGAACTTTACCTACTTAAGGTAAAAAGAAAATCACTAAAGACACACAGTAACACAAATGAACTAACAGATCGAAGCAGCGGTGGACAACTCCAGCAACTCCTGTGTTCTGCAAGGTGAAATCACCTATTTTGCCAATGGTTGGATTGTAGAGAAAGGTATAGTTTTCATTTCCAGCCCCATTCCCACACTGGACCAGGGGGCGGGTCGTTTTAGCAGAATCCTCAGCCTGCACACCTGGCTCCAGTCCGCATGCAAAACTCACGATATAAAGGTTTTATTGACAATTTTAATCTCTTCTGGAACCGCTTCTCCTTCCTAAGGAGTGACGGAATTCACCCAAACAGGCTGGGTAGCCGAGTGCTAGCGGCTAACATACAGCACACCGTGCAGTCTTCTCCACGTGACTGACTGTTTACATCCCACACCCCTTCTCTGGAATCTTGTTCTACGCCCACAGAAACACCACAGAGCACTCATCTCTCCACTAGCCCCCCCTATCGGTTACATCTGTCATCAACCCTCCTACCTGATACCTTTCCCGTACCCACCATTATCAGGTACAGGCACTCCCATTCATCCAACATATGGCATGTTGACCACAGTGTGCTAACTCCACTACCTAAATCACCTGCCTATATGCACACAACCTGTCATAAGTTTGCCCTCTTCAATACCAGATCTATTACCAATAAAGCCCCCTCTGATTAATGAATTCATCACAGATCACAAACTGGACTATCTCTGTGTCACTGAAACCTGGCAGTCACAGAATGATTTTTTACAGTTCTGCAGCTCCACCAGGATTCATTTACATCTCCAAACCCCGTCACTCTGGCAGGGGAGGTGGCCTTGCTGTGATCTATCGTGAGAGCATTAAGCTAACACCCCTCTCTATTCCTGAGCAGTCCTCATTTGAATTGCTGGCAGCTATGCTTCGTGGACCTGCACCCACTATTTTAGCTATCCTGTATAGACCACCTAAGCCCTCAAGTATTTTTATTTCTGAACTCTCAACAGTTTTATCTACTCTTACCAAAATGTCTCCTAATATTATACTAATGGGGGATTTTAATATCCATTTTGATAACTCAGACAATACTTTTACTAATGATTTTAAAGCAATGTTGGACTGCTTCAATTTAACTCAGTACGTCCAATTTAAAACCCATAGCAAGGGCCATATCTTGGATTTAGTCTGTTGCTCTGGTATCATACCAAATAATATTACCCCTGCTGAGTTACCCATCTCAGACCACAAAGCTGTACTATTCAATACTAACCTGTTGCTCAGTAAATCTAAGGTGCACCGTATCATTTCATACTGCAATATCAGAAATATTAACCCCAGAGACCTTACCAGTTTAATTATGTCATACCCAGTTCCAGGCCCCTCCTCCTCACTCTTGGATCTCATGGACTATTACAATTCTACTTTATCTTCAGCGCTTGATACCCTAGCCCCTCTGAAAACAAGACTTGTCTCCTTCACCCATACTGCTCCTTGGTATACGCCTGAACTACGGCAGCTCAAGACGCTAGGCCGGCGCCTCGAGAGGCTTTATAACAGGACTGGACTTGTCATTCATAAACAAATGTATCTTGATCACATACTCCATGTTACATTAATGTTACATTACAAAAATGCACTCTCAACAGCCAAAACTTCTTATTATACAAAAATCATCAATACAGGCGACAGAAATACCAAAACCATCTTCTCCACAGTGAAACGTCTGCTCAACCCTCCGGAAACCATCATGTACAATAACCTCTCCAATGAACACTGTTCCACTTTTCTGCAGTTCTTCAACTCCAAAATCACCAGAATTCATGAGCAACTGACCTCTGAAAACATGATGTCCACTGATCTGCCATCTGCAAGAGCCCCTGAACTGCCTCCATCAACTGCCCTATGTGAGTTCATGCTGCCAACAGAAAATCACATCCTTAGACTCATAACCCAGTCCAATAATTCCACATGCCAACTGGATCCAATACCCACAACCCTTGTTAAAGCATGTCTGCCCTCCATCATCTCTCTGATAACCTCCTCCTCAGCTCCTCTTTGTCCACTGGTACAGTTCCTCCCTCTCTGAAAGCTGCCTTAATCAAACCAACACTGAAAAAACCTGGACTTGACTCCACAGATCTGAACAACTACCGGCCCATATCTTCCATTCATCTCCAAAATCATTGAGAAAGTAGTTACACTCCAACTTCAAAGCTACCTTGAAAATGATAACCTCTTTGAACAGTTCCAATCAGGCTTCCGCACCAAACACAGCACAGAAACCGCCCTGGTCAAGATCACTAACGACCTCCTCCTGGCAGCCGACTCTGGTCAGCTCTCTCTCCTCATCCTTCTAGACCTCACTGCTGCCTTTGATACAATATCCAATCAATTCCTCATGGACCGTCTTGCCAGTATTGGAATCAAGGGCACTGTGTTGAAATGGTTTACATCCTACCTTTCTGACAGATCGCAATTTGTACAAATTCAGAACCATAAATCAGAAAGCACCACAGTCCATCACGGAGTTCCACAAGGTTCTGTATTGGGACCCCTCCTGTTCATCATCTACCTCCTCCCTCTTGGCAATATCTTCCGGCATTATGGTATTCATTTTCATTCCTACGCTGATGACACACAGCTCTACATAACCACCAACCCCACCTCTACTTTCCCCCCTAGTACACTCATTGTCTGCTTCAAGGACCTCCAGACATGGATGACAATCAACTACTTAAAATTCAACAGTAAGAAAGATGAGCTGCTCCTCATTGGTTCCAAATCCACACTCTCAAAAGTAAACATCCACTCACTTTCCATAGCTGATGCCCCCATACCCATCTCCACACAAGTCAAGAGTCTTGGTGTTATCATGGACAGTACCCTCTCCTTCTCCAGCCATATAAACAGTGTATCACAAACTGCCTTTTTTCATCTACGAAACATCTCCAGACTACGCCCTGCCTTAACACAGCACTCTACTGAAATCCTTGTCAATGCCCTGGTCACCTCACGCATGGACTACTGCAACGCAATCCTAATTGGTATCCCTAATAAACTCATCCACCGACTTCAACTCATCCAAAACTCTGCAGCACGGATCATTACCCGCACAAAATCCACTGAACATGTCACTCCTCTGCTTATTCAGTTACACTGACTCCCTGTATCACAACGCATCAACTTCAAAATTCTTCTGCTAACCTTTAAAGCCCTTCATAACCTGTCACCCATCTACCTCACAGAACTCTTACACACCTACACTCCACCTCGACCACTTCGGTCTTCATCTGCTGATCTACTAATAGTACCCCCTGTTAACCTCAACACAATGGGTGCCAGGGCCTTCTCTCATGCTGCACCTAAACTCTGGAACTCTCTTCCCCACCATATCCGTACACTGGACTCTGTTGCAAAATTTTAATCCGCCCTTAAAACCCATCTGTTTAAACTTACGTACTTGCTCTAACTCCTTTGATGGAATCTCATTTATTTAGTACAGTTACTGATTTTAATTTATTTTTGCTCTATATGTTTTGCTACTGTCGTTTTTTTTTTTTTTTTTTTTTTTTGATTGTATGAGTTTTATGTGTGATCTATGCTGTTGTCATTTCTGATGTAAGGTGACCTTGAGTGTCATGAAAGGCGCCACTAAATAAAATGTATTATTATTATTATTATTATTATTATTATTATTATTATTATTATTATATGGCTTATATAATGGTGGTTTCTCGTCAAAAAAAGGGTATCTGACAGCAAGGTAAAGCAGTGAAAATAATCTAAATAGTGTACAGTTTAACTGATGTTGATATATTTTTTTGTGTCTAAAATACATTTTGTTGCTTTGATGTCCACGGCAGTTTAGCGCTTAGCTTCCTACACTTTCTCCAAACTGGGGGTGTGTCATCCATGGCAGACAAGTACTTGATACAACCACACTTAAAACAATCCAAACTAACCCTGTAAAAATGCATTATGTGATATTTTGTGGAAAAAAAATGGATCTCTGGTCATCTTGCAGTGGTAAAATTCATGTGTCTCTGGTTGCTTTTACTTGGCTGCTACAGGACAGTAGAGCCACAGTACTGCTGTTTTCTGCAGACAGGCTCACTGTACCCTCAGACAATTTTTGAGTGTGTGCGTGTGTTTGTGGCACCCCTGAGATCGTGTGTTCTGGCACTTCCTCAAACTGAACATCATGGGAAATCAGCAAGCTACAGCAGGCGCTCATGTAAACACAGACAAACAAATATGGTGGCTGAAAGACAGACCATCAGGGACTTTGTCCACTAAGGGTTTGACTGGGAGTGAAATAGAGACTATTTCTTTAGTAGAAAGTAGTGACAGTGAAAACAGTTGACAGGGAGTATCAGAATGTTGTTTCTTGAATGAGATGTTACCGTTGCTACTAGCATGAGTTTAGCATGTGGTTTTGATAGAATATATGATAAAATTTGGTTCACAGATTGATGTTCCCCTCAGGATGAACCATAATGACTTTGGTGATCTCCTGACTTTTCCATGCCCACCATAATCAGGTCAGCATTCATTCCATGTTTTTCAGTTGTCTGCCTCATTCACGTCTGACAGAAGATATGCACTCCTACACAGCCTCCTACACTGGCTGTGTACTGACGCACATACATACTATGCAACCCAGAGTATTTGTGCTGCAGTGACATCATAGATCAGCAAATGTGTTGATGAGGTGGTGAAAACAAAGATAGTAAAATCATTCCCAAACCAGAAAGCCTGGAAGAATGGAGAGGTAAGAGCTAGGGGTGTAACGATTCACTCATGCGCCTGATGCATCAGACTTTAATGTGTTAGATACGAGTGCATCGGTTCGGACGGCCCTGCATCGGTAAAAAGCTGAACATGAATCGGAAACAAATCGATGCAGCACTAGCATATCAATACATTTTATTGGGATGCACATACGTTTAATTTTGGCATCAGGGAGCTGCCACTGTTAACTTTCCTCCATCTCTCTCCTACTGTCTCTGCCTGCACCGCTCTCGCTGGACGCCTGCTGCCACGCTCACAAAACAAGCGCTCCCTCCTCTCTCTCCTGTGTCTCCTCTTCATTTACTTAAAACAGACGGCACTGAAAACAGCAACAGAAGTGACATTGTACCACGTCGCACCACCAAACTTTCATAACGCTTAAGTGTAGACTAAGTTTGGGTTTTATAAGAAAGATGAGAAACTCTGCTGCAGATCATGTATGCAAAACGTCTTAAACAGCGGAGTACAGAGACATGAGTCTGACCTACAGAGACGTCATGTCACTGTGAGAACAGGTAACACAGAGCATCACTGTTCCTCCACACTGATCCAAACCACAGCACTCTTCATATGAAACAGAGCAGCACATTATCTTACTGCAGAAATACTGATATTTTAAATAGTTTTAAATTTTCTCATTTATCTCATCTCATTTACACATGAGACTCCTAATAAGATATAAACACCACTGTAATGTCTCCTCTCTGTTTCTATTGTTACTATATTTAGTAAAACTATCAGGATTTTTTGGCAACTAACAGCACTCTACAAATGTAGCATTATTTGAATCAAAATGTAAAGACTGACACATTGCATTGTCTTTTATTGCATCATGTTGTATTGTATCGTATCGTATCGTATCGTGACAGAGCTGAATTGTATTGAACCGAATCAGTGGCCACTTAAAGATTTATAAAATATATCGAATTGTTGGACATGTATGAAGATACGTATCGAATTGTCTCAGTCAGTGAGATACACACCCTAAGTAAGAACTCTATCCAAAGCTAAAAACAGCTGCCTTTAAGTCAGGTGACAAGGAAGCTTACTGCACCGCCAGAACAAAACTACTCAGCCTTCAGTGGACCTGGCTCACTATTAACAGAGGATATGGAAAATACTGCTGAAAATAAAAATATGAGTACAGCTGCTAAGCTTGATAACATCCCTGTAACATCCCCAATTAAAGCGCTCCTACAATGTCTAAATGACAACTACCCTATGACAATTACTTACCTCCATTCTGATGAAGTGCTTTGAGAAACTGGTTCTGGTTCTCAAGCAGCCTGGATCCCTCAACAGTTTGCATGCAGAATAAACAGATCCAAGGAAGATTCCATCTCCACTGCCCTCCACTCAGTCTTCACTCAGCTTGAGGAGAACAACGCCTACATCAGAATGCTGTTCAAGCTGACTGGCAAACTGAAAACTCTGGGCCTGAGCACCACATTCTGCAATTGGATATAGGACTTTCTCACAAACAGATGCCAGACAGTTCAGATTGATGGTGTCTGTTCAGCCCCCTCCTGTTGACACTGTACACGCATGACTGCAGCCACGACACAGAGAGAACTCTATTGTGAAGCTCGCAGATGACGCAACATTAGCAAAACTATCGAGCTGATTCTTGAGCTTTGGGGACAGGAGACAAAGACGCACACCCCTGTCTACAACAGCGGAGTTAAGGTGGAGCAGGTGAACAGTTTTACGTTCCTAGGAATCAAAATCACAAAGAGCCTGTCATGGACATGACCTCACATTTTTCACCCTGGTAAAAAAGGCTCAAAAATGACTATATTGTCAGCAACTTAAGCCATAGAAAAGATTCTGATTGGAAACATGACAAATTGGCATGGAATGTGCACAGCCCACGAGAAGAAAACTTTGCAGCGAATCATTAAAAATTGGCCAGAACATCGTTGGAACCTATCTACTGAGCATCAGTGATACTGGGGAGGTGAGGTGCTTGCACAGAGCCCAAAGGATGCTAAAAGACAACACCCATCCCAGCCACAGCCTGTTTACCCTCCTGCTGTCAGGGAGGAGATACAGAAGTATCCACTGCTGCACCACCAGAATGAAGAGCAGCTTCTTCTTTTAGCTCCTCAGACCTAAGACCGCTCCTAAGACCGCTTCATTCATCCTCAGCAGCTTGTTTGCTTAAGTCAATTCCAATCAATCAATGACGGAACGATATCAAAATTTCTTATTATAGAGCCTTGTTGTAAATTATAAATATATTGCCTTATACCATTGTAAGTCTATTTTCTTTCATTTTACAAGCTACAATGGTTGTGTGTTGGGATCTGACCACTACCATCCAACAAACAATGAAGGCTGCATGTGCCTCATTGTTACTTATTTTTTCTTGTTTGTGAAGCACTTTGTAACAGCAGTTTTGAAGGGTGCTGTATAAAGAGAGTCATTATTAGTACACATTGTTGGACATGCTGATGAATGCTGCTGTTTCCGTCTGAGAAATGCCAAAGTGTCCTAAAACTAGCTACTGCATTTTCACCCTCCCCCTTATTTAATAGACCCTTCACAGCCACAAATGTGACTCCACACAGAGTTACACTCCATCACGCAGTGGGAAGGTGTTAGGGACTGGGCTGGAATAAGGCCAACATAATGTAACTATGGCAGCGGAGAGCAACATAAAACTGCAGGAAATATGATGGACACAAGCATGTTTATTTTTGATGTGCAAACTACTCTTTTTCTCTTTCTTTTTTATTTTTTCAGTGTAGCTGAACAGAGATATTCTGGTTGTTGCACATTGTAATGGTTTTTAGGAAGACTCCAGAAATCATCAGCAATCATTCAAAACACAACACTAGTACAATAGTGACAATGGTTATTCAGTGCATAACAGCAATAATCTTATTCAACGCCTATTGTAAGACAAAACACTCACAGTCTGCTACAACACAAATAACCATTCAGTTCCAGCTCACTCATGGTGAACACTGATGGTTACTGCTCCCTCCCATTAGTGCCCTTGAGTCTGCAGCCTGCTTATAATGGCAGCTGACCTTCAGTCTCCATTTGACTCATTTCAGCTTATTCATATTCTCATATTTGAGAATAGGTGTATGTCAGATTCCTCTCACTGTCTGTAGCTATCACTGTGCGGATGAATGATCATAAATGATGTTAATACAGCATCTAACCAGCATACTGGGGGTAGATGTCTTTCTTCCTAACCCATGAAAAGGAAGAGTAGCTCTGGACTGGGCCTCCACAACTACTCAGTGACCCAGTTAAAGCCCCACAGATCAGCATTTTATTTTCCCCAATTAGACTTTCTCATCAAGCAAAATGTGCTTGAATGACACCTTTATCACTGTCTTATGTTAAATTTGTTAAACACATGTTTGGTGACTCAGTAAATCTTGTTGAGAGGAGGTAAAATAACTAAATAAAGCACTTGTGTGGGTTGACAAGAATGACTCATTCCTGCAGGCACTCATATACAGACAAATATTTGTTTCTTTTATAACAACAACAACAACAACAACAACAACAATAATAATAATAATAATAATAATAATAATAATAATAATAATAATAATAATTACAAAGTGCTTTACATGGTTGAACCAGGATCTACTCTTCTTTTGTGTTCAGGTCAAGTTTAGATGTCTAAAACATACCATTTTTTTCTCATTAATATAAGGCTTCATTACATCCGCATCAAAAGACTTCACATCATCTGAGTAGATGACCACCTCGTCCAGATACACAGAGCAGTCTTCCAGATCTCCATCAGACATGTTCATCAGGCACTGAAAGGTCACCAGTGTGTTCCGCAAACCACAAGCCATTACTGAATGTGGTAGAAGCCAGTGTCTTTCACCCTCTCCAACAATGGGGCCTGCCAGTAGTCCCTGAACAGGTCAAACCTGCTAACAAACTTATCTGAGCCCATGGTTGATGCAGTCTTTCATATGGTTAAGTGGAAAAAGTAACAGGGTATATGTTTCTCAGGGTTAACACTGCAAATCCATTTAGAATCACCAAAATTTATATTGTGATAAGTCAAATGTGTACAAGTAGGTGTATCTCCAAACAGACATGGATATCGCCTAATTTAGTCAGCTAGCTGACTGCACCTGGAAACCTCCACATGGCTTAACAAGCTATCCAGATTCCGCAGACGCTCTGAATTCTTAAGACGACCACACAGTACAGCTTTGTCGGCACTTTGTCTGTTCTGTGCAAATGCCAATTTACTCTTGTCTATGTCTAGCTTAAGCCTAAATCCCTTTATGTACTTACTTAATAAGATTTTGTGCCTCTTTTCCAATTGACCCCATGAAGAATATTCATGCACAAGATCCTTCAGGATAAATCTTGTGCTCTCTTGGATCACCTTTGTGGCAGCAAATAACAGCCATGGTAAAGCCTCTTCCCAGTCTCTGTTCATTTGGGCACAGTACACTCACAGCATGGTCCCCAGCATTTGATGTGCCTCAACATGCCTGGCTCTATGGATGCTAAGCAGATGGATGATTGTGTTCAATGCACATTTGCTTTAGAATGTGTCCAAACAAATGAGATGAAAAATGTGTGCGGTCGGACTGAATGATTCTGGGAACACAGGAAAGTGAAAAACACTGTGACAGTGCATGCACCACAGACCTGGTTGTAATCGTGCATAAAAGATACACAGCTGGGTACTTTGTGCTCTGGCATATCACTGTAATTGCCACCTGATTTAGATGAAGGCAATGAGCCTGCATAATCAATAGTGACACATTTAAAGACTGACTTATAGCTGGTATTGGACACAGCACAGCAGGCTTTAGGCTCTGATTAGGTTTGCTGGTTAGCTGACATGTGTGGCATGACCTCATGTAAGCAAACACTTCTCTTTTAAGTCCAGGCCCAAAGAATTACCTCAAGATCTGGTCATATGTCTTCCTGACACACAAGTAGCCAGACTCATCGTTGGAAATTTGCTACACCATACTGTAAAACCTGGAAGGCACAACAACTTGGTAAATAGGTTCACCAACAAAATGCTCCCCCTGAGGTACCACTTTCTCATCAACACATCTGTGTGAATGAAATTACACTGAGCATGGTTTTTCACTGCACCAGAAGAACGAGCCATCTCCAGCAAACCTTGAGGGAACAGTCAGCATGCTGCTCTTCAAATCACTGTGAGAAACAGACCAAGGAACATCAGGGGATTTGAACCCAACTCAAATTATTGAGTTTTGAAAAAGTTTAACCCAATTTAGGTCATTTACTTTTCCTCTGTGGATAAACTTAAATCTTTAAGTTTTATAAACTCAAAAAAGTTGTATTTAAAACAGTCATTGAGTAAATTCATTGAAGTCAATGATGATTAAAATTTTCAATAAAAAAAAAACCCATTTAATTTTCAGGCACCAAAATAAAATCAGGTTCAAAGCTCAATGTGCCTCAAAGATTAAAGTTTCTCTAAAGAAGAAAAATAAATAATCTCAACTAAAGATTATAGGTCGGTAAAACTTTTTAAAGCTTATTTCAAAGCTCAAGAGTTTAAGCTGTGCTCAAATGCAGTATGTTGTTTTGAAATGGTGAATTGTCTCAACTATTTTTTTCAGTGTTAATTGATTCTTACATTCTTTACAAAAAAAATATGTAGCCTATACACCAAATATATTTTGTCAACTAAATTTTGACAGTGGCTGAGTATCCATAAGCTAGCTATGGATTTTTTCCCCTTTTTAGCCCAGATATGACTCTTTTGATTGTAAAGCTTGCAGACCCCTGGCCAAAACCATTGGTGATAAGCTTCAGGCACAAGCTCATATGCTTTTAGAACAGTGGATTTCACAACAGCAACATTCATTGTTACTTAAAGAAAAATGGTTAAAACACTTTGCAGCATCAACATGCCAGTGGAATCACGACTGCGGTGGCCTAAAGTTTGGAGCAACGAGCTTGGGACCAAAGGTGACCAGTTCAATCCCCTAACTGGACAGATAAACCTGGGTGGGGAAAGTGAAAGACATGAGAGCACAGGGCCCTCCCTCATTACCACCACTACTGAAATCCCCTTGAACACCTGAGATGGGGAGCAAGGCTCTTATCCCTAACTGCCTTAGAGGCTGGCAGATAAAACTGTGGTTGCACTGGGCAGCTTTCAGATGTGAATGTGATCATGGCATTCCTGCAAAAGAGAGCATCACCCTTAGTGAACTCTCCCAGAACAAATAAGGGTAAAAAAAAAAATAAAAACTCCCACTCAGCTAGACACTCAATCACTGAGAAGAAGGTTTCAGAATCTCTACTAGCAACTAACCTCCAATTGCTTAAAACATCGGTCCTTCCTGGGGTCCTGTTGGGAACAGAGGGACTATCAGTAAGTAGAACATCAGCCACAACTTTCCTCTCTCTAATCAAAGTAAGTTTTAGGTTTTGCCTGTTCAGTCTTTTGCCTCTTTCTCTCCATTGACAGTGCTATATGCTTCTCAATATCTTTTTCACTCCAAATTCCTTCTCAGTCTCTGATTGCCACAAGAGCAACTCTTCCTGCTGTTTCAAAATCAAACTAGCACCAGGACCCGTTGTTAAAGGTGGAGGCGAGTCCTTAGTACCAATGGATAAAGGAGTAGCTTCTGTAGGCTTCCCTGTCTCTTTCACTCTTTTATCACCAACATCAACACTGTAATAGTCTGCTATTTTAACCAACTGAAACTGCGGGCTGATCTAAAAGCTCTTCAAATAGTGGCACTAGAAATGCTCTTACAGCTTCACCCAAACTTTACAAAAACTCACAACGCACAGCAGAACAAGATAATGCATTGTTGTAAGACCCACCAGTGGTCACAACAAAAAATCTAACATACATAAAATAAAAAAAAACTCCCACACAGCGGGTCATTAAAAATGCACAATTGGTACCTATCTACACTGTAAAGAAAAAAGTCCGTAGAAATTATGGTAAAAAAACTGTCAAATAGCAACAGTCAAAAGCTGTAAAATCTAAAATAGTATATCACCATAGTAAATACATTGAATTACCATAAATCAAGAAATAATACATAACTTTAATTTTTACAGTGGTAATATGTAGAAAACACATTTTTTCTATGAAAATAAAAAAAGGTAAAAATTAATGGAAAAATACCGTAAAGTCACAAAAGAGTAATTACCCTAAAATTAACGGCATTATTCTGCCTAAATTAAAGATTTTGCTGATGTGTACGTTTGAATTTACAGTATAAAACTGTTAAACATTCTGCAAAATCATACCTTCATTTCTACAGGAAGAATATGTTAAAAATATGGTATGTTTCTAAAGTAATGTTGATTTCAATGAAAAACTGTTTGCTGTTATTTTATATAGGGTCCTATGCATCTATAGATATTGTCTATGAACTATTAACAGAACTATTCTGTAATAAACTCAGCAAAAATGGTCTGAAATTTTCTGTTTGGTAGATTATTTCTCTGTTTGTTACAATGCTAATTCACAAAATGAACAATATTTAGCTATGCCGCCCCACTATTTACAATGAATTACCATAACAATTTCAATCTTAAGAAAAAAATATTACCTTTAAATGTTGTTTTTAAATGTTATTTAAATTCATTTCTTGGAAATAACTCTCATATGAACCTCTGGAATGAAAACATGCATATATTTTGCAATTTTTGTTGGTGTCAAGATATTTATAATATAATGGTGATTAACACTGGATCGAGGGGCCCCCTTTTAATTTTTTCCCAGGGCTCGAACAGACTCTAGAATCGCCACTGCAAGTTGGACATCATTAATAAACAGGCTTTCCAATGATATAAAATACAATGCCAATTAGCATTACAACAACAGAGAAATATTTGATCAATCACAAGTTTCCAAACTTTTTTGCCAGGTTTATTTAAAACAGCCCAAAAAGGAGCTTTAAGTAGAGCAAGGCCTCCATATACACCCTTTAGGCTATTGTTATACAACATCATAAAGTGAAATGTTGGGTTTTGTGATCAATTACATTTTCTTTCTGTAGACCTACAGTCCCTCTTTAGTTACCATCCAGAGATAAATTCAATTTATATAATGAAGACCATTTGAATGATTTTAAAAGCATCTCAGAACATCTGATTGATTTTAGAAGCATCTCAAAACATCTGATTGATTCTAATAGCATCCCCTACCTGCTAAATTTAAAAGCATCTCAAATTATGGGAATGATTTTAAAAGCAGCTCAAAACTGAGTAAGTATTTCTCCCCTACAGCTTGGGATTGTTCATTTGTTGATATTAATGCGCCGAATTTCAATGTATCTGACTCCCGTGACCTGTTAACCTCCGACCAACGCCAGACAGGGTTAGTTTGGTTTCCGAGTAGATTGTATGACTCTCATCCTATATTGAAATAAGTACCATTGAATTTCTATTCATAGTTGATATTGAAGCCCTTGTCATTAAAGTTAATTTTTTTTCATGTTGTTCATTCTTAGGGTCCTCCTGCTTTGCCGCTGAGACATTTATGTTGAGCATCGACAAAGAGGTTGTCAACGACCACATCACTTCCTTCACATCTGCCATCTGTCTGATGTTTGGCAGTTACTACTGCTTCAACGTACACTACCCAGTGGAACTACGGTCTACACTGGAGTTCCTCCAACAGTAAAATTTCTTTCTTTTTATAATATTTGAAAATGCAAGGCATTTTATATCCCACCTGAAGTTGTTCTCTCTCTCTCTTTCATAAAGGTGTTTCTTTTCAATAAATCCAGAGAAAGACACCAAAGTCGAGTGGAAGAAGAAGAAAAAAGTGTTCTCAGTCAATCCCAGAGTCTTCACTCTGATCTCAGACCTTGCTGACCATGAGTGGACCTTCCAGTGATGTTGAGGGATGATATGATAAAAGGTACACTGGATGTTATATACACTGCAGATACTGTGTTAGTAACATTTCTGAAAGTTTTACAAGATGTATAGTTTTACTAGATAAATTGTCTTGTACAGTTTGTACATGTTCAGCTTTACTACACTGGTTTTGTACTTTAAACAAGTTGAGTTAAATTTGCTAGTTCCAGGAATGTCTGAGATTAAAATGGCAACACTTAACTGGAGGTATACAATTCATATACTTAAAGGAATAGTTCCCTTTAAATTCAGACATTATCTCCTCACCCTCATGCAGATGAGAAGTCTAGTGTTGGTTTTTAATCCATAAAACACTAATGGAGTTACAGAGCAAAACAGCTTTCAGCATTCCTTCCAAAACAACAGAAGTCTATACAGATGAGTGATAAAACATGATAAAAATAATTATATGTCTCCAAACTGCTCACCTGCTTTTTACTGCAGATCTCTATAGACTTCCATTGTTTTGGCAAAAAAAAGACTGGCTTGATTTTGTCTTTTTTTTTAGTATAAAGGTTTATGGACAACACCTTAATTTTCCTTAAAACTTTTAAGGGAATAGACTGAATGGTATTCTTGGATAGATTTACAACACAGTGGGTGGAATATGATATGATCAGATATTTTTAAGCTCAGCAGTGTGCCATAGGCCGTGCCAAGAAATGGTCAATTGAGTGTAAAGGACACTCACTAACAACATAATACCATCAGGTGACCAACAAATTCTAGTAGGTATAATGCCATAATGATTCAGGTGTTCATGAATTTTTAGATTAAATAAATCAAGCTGATCTTGTCAAATATCAATTAACATATTAAGTATGTGTGACTTATAATCCTTAGTTGATGATCTATTAAGTATGAACAAAATTATAGTGACTTCGTAATTAATTGTCCATCTTTTGTTAGTGCATGTAGTAATTCATCATGAATTATGCATAATTAAGCATTCCTTAAGTATATGACTTGTATCTCTCAAGTGAAGTGTTATCTTTTAAAGATTACTTGCAGTCATAGGGGAAAGTATTTCTTTAGATTTATGATGCAAGATTTGAAACTTTTGCTCCCCTTCAGTGATGATTTTATTTTGATAATGTGAAAATGATACACTGTATGTACACTGATATCACTTTATGGTTAGATTTGTACCAAAACATACACTTAAATGTTCTCAAAATGTCAAATTAAACATAAAGGTTTCTTGGCAAATTGTTACAGTTTTTTTTTTTTTTTTTTTTTGTGGTTGTTTTGGTAACAATTTTCATGTAAATTTTCAGGTAAAACAATGTTTTTTTAAAAAAAATGTTAAAACTTTTTTTATGGTAAAATATCGAATTGAGCACATTTTTTAACCATAATTTTTTTTTTTTTTTTTTACTGTAAATGAAGAAAAGCTTTTACCGTAATTTAATGGTAGAGTTCTGGCAACCACAGCTGCCAGTATTTTACCATGGAAATAACATTTTTTTAAATGTAAATTTTCAGGTAAAACATTGTTTTTTTAAAATGTAAAAACTTTTTTTTTTACAGTAAAATCTTGAATTAAGTACATTTTTAACTGTAAAATCAACAGTATCAGTACATTTTTTACCGTAAATGTAGAAAATGTTTTACCGTAATGTAACGGTAGAGTTTCAGAAACCACAGCTGCCGGTATTTTACTGTAAAAATAACTTTTTTTTTTTTGTTACAGTGTATCAAGCATTAGTGTGATGCTGCACAGAGCCAGAGGATACCAGAAGACAACACCCAGCCCAGCCACAGCCTGTTCATGCTGCTGTCATCGGGCAGAAGATACAGAAGTATCCACTGCTGCACCACCAGACTGAAGAGCAGAGCACTGTGAGATTCCTTCATTCATCCTCAGAACTCCACCTTTTCATTCATTTATTTATTTATTTATTTATTTATACAATCAAAGATTCAATCAGAGGGAACTAGTACATCTAATTTTACAACCTTGTTGTTAAATGATAAATAAGTAATCTTGTGTCCTTGAAAAGGCACACAGAGCTTCCCTGCTATCTGATTACCTACCAAGAATCTCACTATGTAACTCTATCCTAGTCTTAATGAGACATGATGGCAGGTATGTGTGCACTAGCAGTCTGCTGGCCAAGAGAGGTGACCAGAAAACCAGCAACCAAACCAAAACCATGGATGTGCTCCCCAGCCAATTTTGAGGAATTAATCCTTGCACCCCAACATTAGCAGCCCACCTGACAAACCTCAGAGGAATTCTCAACCTCACAGGGCTTCAATTTTTTTTTTTTTAGCACTAAGGGTAATACATACACACAGGTGGCTCAACACTTACTGTCCCATGCCTCACCTACTATCTGCAGCCAAAACACATACACTCAGATACAAACAGGAAGAAAAACACAAACATTGCCAAACTCATTAGATTAACAAAATAATATGACAAGTATCACCCAAAAAGAATCATTCAACAAAATCAACAGGCAATGGACTGACCCCATAGTCAATAATCATCCAATCTCCCAACCCTCATCAACACAGTCCAATGACTGGTTTGCATAAGTTGAAAATTGTGGAACTGTGTTTTACATTCATTCATTTTTCCCAAAGACTAATGTGACCACAAACCTAAATCTGTATATCTAAATCTGTGTGTGTGTATTTCTGTGTGTGTGATGTGATGTGAAGTATTAGCTGGCAGTCTTTTTTCTCTTTGGCTTATTTTCAAATGCATCTTTCAGACTTGTGCTTCCATTTTGTTCCTTCTTCAGTAGAGTCCCTCGAGTTCTCCGGTCAGCCCTCATGATTAATCACACAATTCCCGAAAAGTGCAACTTCAGATGTTTACTCCATCAAAACATCACATTCATTTTTCATGGGTGTGGATGCGTGCCATTTTCTCTGACTCTTGTTTTCTGCAACTTAGAGATGGACTGAGACAGAGACCATCTGCAGAGAGACAGCTTCCAGCTTAAACATTCACAACCAACATACAAATGCAAAAAGTACTGTTGTGGAAATTTTCCCCTACTGGTGAATAATGAAATAGAGACTTCTGCCGGCCGACAAGGTTTTTACTTTCTTTGCAAAGAAGGTCAATCAGCACACCAGCGGTCAGAATGAAGAAAGACCCAGAACATGGGGAGACCTGAACATTTATGCCTGAAGAACGCCCCCTAAGGTGTGTTTCACACCCCTTTGTCTGCCGCAGGTATCGGTACCCTACTCGGAGTGTTTTCACACTCTTTTGTCAGGTACCGGCACCGACTCCCTAGGGTGTGTTTCACATAAGGGGTATTCTGCAGGTTTTCCTATCAAAGTTTATAATAGGCAATTTGTTAACCTGGAACGGCCATCTCTCAACAGAGGAGGAGGAGGTCTAAGACACAATTTATCTGCCACTTACAATGCAGTCCTAAGATCACTCCCCAGGCAGTTGGATACCCACCTGAAACCATGTGACCCTAACAAGTCACATGATAGAAGAGTCCTTAACGACTCTCATTCACACCTCCCCCCAGGTGAAACTCATGAGTCACACAATGGAGGGGTGGGCACATGCCCCCCCCAGGTGCTAACAGCCCCATTAGGTTTAAAATCTGAACTCCCAATCCAGTCAGACAGAACTGAAGAAGCCTCTTGGATGAGAGGCGAAACGTCTTCAAGAACTCTATCAAGTCCAGTTGCCTATTACAAACTTTGATACGAATACCATGACCTGGATGAATGAGAACATTCACAGACACGGTATTCTGCAGGGTTTTGTATTCAGATGCTCCCATCATTAAGAGCTCTAGACATGATAATTTGAAGAACAAAAGGACCTGGTGTCTTGGTGTACTCAGTGGGAGGTGGGGACTCTCAAGCAGTTTCAACACCAAGAAATAAGAACTTGAAATTACAGTTACAGTACATTTTAGTCTGCCTGTCTGTGCTACGACCAGGGACCAATTGGTTGACAGCCTGTTGCAGTGGCTCCCCCATTACACTGCCTTGTACTTGTTTACAACACTGCAAAAGTATTATTTGCATTCTTGATGAAACAGACAGATCATTGATGGATCAGATGATTCATCAGGTGTTGTGACTTCACTGGCTACATTTACATGCACACTAGTTTTCCAGTAATATTCATAATATGACAATATTTGAATTTGATAAAGGCCATTTAAACATCATATTCAAACCCCATTAGACCTTACTCTGAATGGAGCATATTCTGGCTGAGACATCTGGCAGTCCCTCAAGGAAGTTGCAATGTTGCGATCACAACAGTTCACGCAAATTCAACCAATCCCTGTGAATTCTGTGCGACCTTGCAATTTTATCCAAACACCACAACTTTTCCGCACATTTGACTAATCATTATAGCCTCCCATGAGTTCCACCAATCACAGCAGCCCTTCATTCAAACATCATATCATTTTATTTTTCACTACACTGTACACTGAAAAGAACACATCATTTATCATTGTTGTTGACATTTATCAATGCTCTGTGCACTTTTATTTTATAATTTTGTGCTGTCTTGATTGAGTTTGAGCTCCAAAAAGATTCTGCTTCTTTGTGGAATACCCCCCAGTGCAACTTAATTTACTAATAAAGCAGATTTTTATAATTAATTGTAGTTCTGAGTCTTTCAAGTTAGTTAGAACACTCAGAACAGAGTGCAGTTTTGTTCTCCCTGGAACAAGTTGCCCTCAATTTTGAATGAATTATACAAAAAAATCGCAACTTTCTATGGCAATTTTCTTTTGCTCCTGAAATTTTATTGCACAAAATGCCTAAAAATATTGCAACATGTGTCACAGTTTTTTAGAAAAGATGCCATGAAATCAGGCATTTTAAGTCGCAACGATCCCAAAAAAGGCCCATGAAATCCTGGAGGGACTGATGTGGGATATGCTGGTATAATTCTGGTTTTAGGAGTAAGCATTTGGAAATGTAAACTGCCAATTCAGAATATGCATCTCAGTTGGAGTTTTTACAGCAACTCATGCAACTTTTACAGCACATCCTCTTCTGCTCTGTGCTGTAAACAATCCAACCAGTCTGCAACACTGGGGTAGAGATGCAAGCACAAAATCTTAAATGTGTCGTCAGAGGAAGAAACGCGCTTAGTTTCAAACATTGTTTTAAATATTTTAGATCAGCATATTTTGGATATGTGCAAATATTGCATTGCTGACCTTTTCAAGAAGGTGGTCAAATGAATGAAAGAGGGAGGCACTGTCAAGCAAGTTTTCCGGCAGTGCAAAACTTTGAAAAAAAATACTACATTTTGACAGAAAGAAGCATCCATAATCAGAGTACACAGCTGTATGTAAACAGGAATAGTAAAGGGATATTCATTTTCATTAGCCATGTAAACAGCTTAGTAGGAATATGGTCAGAATAAGTGCAAAAACCAGAATATTGGAGATTCTAAATATGTTGGGGGTCACAAATTCTGAGTGAAAATTGTGTCTGCTTTTGTCCAACAGCATCTAAGAGATAATGTTTGCTCAGAGCATCATTGGCTGCCAGATATTTGTTGGATCGATCAGTTTGCAGACTGGTCCAGGTCCAAGTGATTCACAGGGGTTCCAGCCTTTTGAACAACAATTTAAACAAAGCTTTGCAGATTATTTACAGCTGGACTTTTCAAAGTCTGACTCTTTTTTAGATACAATCAAGACTAACCCACTCTTTGAAAACTGCAGTTCCCATAATGCTCTGGAAGTAATTTGGGAGGATATAACAGTTATAATGTTATGCTCTGGGCTAAAACTTGAGCTCTGAATTTTTGGTCTGTTATTTGTTTATACTTTGTCAAACGGGCACTGATGGCGCTATCGCTGGATTACAGATACTAAAGAAAACTGGGGAAAAAATGTAGATTCATGGATATTTAATCATAGATACTGAAGTTACAGTAACTAAAGAGGTGCAGTTGTAAGGAGGATCTGTGCATCATGAGTTATGACTGATGTTTGACACAAAGTGTTTTAAAGTAGCTTAATCAGCTTCATGAGCTGTGTGTCACAGCCACTGCTGCAGCTCCAGCTGCGTTGGTGAGCAGTCCAATCAGCAGCCAAACTACAATAACTGACTTCCTGTTGATTTTAGAACACCTGAATGCACCTGACCCTTTCACCTCCCACAGTGACTCACATCTCTTCTTCCCCTCCTCCATTTCAGCCCCCACCCCCCAAGAAGGCACCTCACAAATGAATAACGATTGTGAAACTGCAACATGAGGCGACTCCCGCTGGCTACCATTTGATGCCTTATACAGCAGATTGATATTCAACAGCTGTATTGCCTTTGTCAATAGTAATGTCACATTTTAGACAGGCTTTACTTGACAGGAAGCTGTGAGGTGGCCAGGCCAGGTCATTGATGGTAACTCCTTCAACCATTATTACTGATGCAGATGAAGCCCTCTGTCAATAATTGCATTCTTATGATGGCATGTTAACTGCAAAGACACATTGATCTGACTTGTGACAAAGATAGATTCATTATAATTAATTGAAGTAACTTCTCTATATACATCTTCCCTCTACTTTATGATATTAACAGATTATCATGTAATTGCTTATGCGTGTGCGTTGGTGCGTGCGTGTGTTACACCGCTCACACGACAACGACGGGGTGTAGAAAAAGTTCACTTTTATTCTTCACCAGTAGGATAGGTAAAACATGCAAGTCACGATGTAGCACCGGGCACACACACACCTCCGACAAAACGGGGCTCCGTCTAACAACTGAAAATGTATGCTTCTTCTACTGCTTGACTGGCAGTCATTAACCACACACAGTTCCACTCTGCCCCTTGCTGATAAGTTCAATTACAACTACATACACTACCAGTCAAAAGTTTTAGATCACCCCAATTTTTCCAATTTTTATTGAGAATTATGCAGTTTAGTGTCTCATTGTAAATGAGAGCATAGAACAAATAAACAATTGAAGTTAAAAAATAAATCATGGAATCAATTTATAAACCAAAACGTATTCTAAACTTTTGACTCATCAAAGTAGCCACCTGGAATGGAAATCAAATATTCTTCAGAAAGTTCTTCCTAACTCTGTTGCAGAAGTTCCCATTAATGTGTGACACTTGTAGGTTGCTTTGCTTTCACTCTTCTGTCCAGTTCATCCAAACTAGCTCGATGGGGTTTAAGTCTGGAGACTGTGTTGACCACTCCATGTTTTCAAGCTTACCATCTTCTTCTTTTTTCCTAAGTTAGTTCTGGCATCGCTTGGACTTATGTTTTGGGTCATTATCTTGCTGTAGGATAAATTCCTGACCAACTAGGCACAGACCAGAGGTTACTGCATGGTGCTGCAGAATGCTGTGTAGCCATTTTGGTTCAGGGTGCCTCTCTCTCTGTACAAATCACTGACCCTGCATCCAGCAAAACAGCCCCAGACCATCATGCCTCCTCCTCCAAGTTTGATAGTTGATGTCACACATTGAGGAACCATCCTTTCACCTACTCGACGGCGTACAAAAATCCTGTGTGATCAACCGAAGATTCATCAGTCCATAACACCTTCTTCCAGTCTTCAGTAGTCCACTGGCAGTGTTTCATGGCCCAGGCAAGCCTCTTTTTCATTCTGATGTCTTAGCAATGGCTTTCATGCTGCAACTCAACCTGTCAAACCTGCAACTCAAAGTCTTCTCTTCACAGTTGAAACTGAGACTTGCTTACTACGACCACTATTAAGCTGTTGAAGCTGTTGTCCTGTGAGCCACCTATCACACAAGCTGTTGACTCTCAGAAACTTGTCTTCTTGCCAGACCTCTTCCTGTCAGTTTCCCCCAGTTTCTGAGAAACTGTATTCACTGACACCTTGACTTTCTTCGCTATTTCTCTGTAGGAAAGACCTACATTTTTAAGTGTTATGATGGTCTGTCTCTCTTCCATTGTCAATTGCCTTTTTATTTCCATTTTTATAGCAACACACTACTTTCTGCAGTACAGTACTGTTCAAATAATGCTCATGAGGGTATGGTACCATAGTGTGTTCCAGCGCTACTTTTATGCAGACAGAGGCTTGTAAGGAATCAAGAAAAGTTGGGACATCTGTAGGAATTGGTAGCACCAACTTTCAAGGCTTGATCAACCTCCATTGCTGCAGAACACCTTTCAGTTGTTAACCCATTTCTTGTTCCCTGAAAAAGGCCTTTTTGTATAATTCTGAAATGTACATTATTTTTCAGTTTTGGGTAACCTTACCTTTTTTTTAACCTCTGGCAGTTCACCACTTACCTTTGTACCATTTCAAGCTATTCACTGGATTTGAACTGCTTGAATTTCAATAAAAAAATTGAAAAATTGGGGTGTTCTATAACTTTTGACCGGTAGTGTAGACAAAAGAACTATAAATAAGTGCCTATTACTGAATTAAATGTTAAATAAAATAATAGGGAATGCACTAATAAACCCTTGTGGGAACAAGGGTAGGATATACTAGGTGTGTTCCAAACATCTGTGGAGGTAGCCAAGGTACACTGTATTGTCCACATACTGGTGCCAGCGTATTAACATACAGTGGGTTAGTGCAAAGCCCTACCACACGATGAGTAGGTTGGCCGAATGAGTCGTATGTCAATGTCTCTTTAGGTCGTCTTTCTCTCTGTGACCTACATGGCTGCATGTCAGAAGGCTCTGGCTCTTGGGTGCCGGGTAGGTCTGCAGACTGAACAGTTTGTGTAACCTCTTGAGCGTCATGTCTGGCTGTGACATTTCCGGTAGAATCATCATCCAAAAGCATTTGAGCTGGAGTCTCAATCCTGAACTCCTCTACTTCAGCATCAAGGTCAGGCTGAGGTGCTGTTTCAGGAGTGACAGGAGGTGCAACATTTTGCTCTCTATATTTTTTGCTCTGTAGGCTGGTGGTGATGGTGCTGTCTTTCCCCTTTTGCGAGACGACAATGTGTATTTGATCCTCCTAATATGAGCGCAATTTTCCTGGTACCCTGCGCTCTGTCATATTTCTCACAAGGACCTTATCGCCTGGGGAAAGCACTGGACTTTGTCTCTTTTGGTCATAATATGTTTTTCCTCTTGCTGTAGTCTTTTTGATGGTTTTGGATGTCATATGCTTCCTTCATTTGCTGCTGCCATTTTTGAGCATATTCCTGGTGCGAATTACAACCTTTCTCCTCATTTATTCCAAAGATCAAGTCGATTGGCAAACGAGGATTTCTACCAAAAAGCAAGAAGAAAGGAGAATATCCTGTGGCTTCACTGGTTGTACAGTTGTAAGCATGTACAACTTTACTCACATAGTCACTCCACTTTTCCTTTTTCTCTTCGTCCAAGGTCTGCAGCATTGATAGCAAGGTACAATTAAACCTTTCAGCTGGGTTTCCTTGTGGATGGTAAGGTGTTGTTTTTGAGTTGGTCATGCCCGTGTATTTTTGCAACCTTCTGAATAACTGATTCTCAAACTCTTTGCCTTGATCGTGATGTATTTTAGCAGGAAAAACAAATTTGAGCGAAAAATCATTAAAGATTTTTTCTGCTGCTGTTTTGCCTGATTTGTTACGGGTTGGGTAGGCTTGGGCAAACTTAGTGAAATTGTCAATAATCACCAAAATATACTCATACCCTCCCCTGCTTTTTTCAAGATGAAGGTGGTCTATAGAAACCATTTCGAAAACCATTTTTTCTGGATGTTCCCATTTACAGACTTTGGTTATAAAAAAAGTCAATGTCTTTTTGCATCCCAGGCCAATAAAATCTCTGCCTAGCAAGGTGTAAAACACGTTCTACCCCTAAATGTCCCATTTCACAATGAAGGAACTTATACACAAGCTCTTTGTACTTTTCTGGAAGCACAATTTTAGTACATGTTGTGGTTTTGCGCTTCAACAGACCATCTTGAGAAACATACAGTCTTTTCCATTCATGTAGCAGTTGCTTAGTTTTTGCAGTGTCCATGTTCATGACTCTCTTGTCTGGTTTCTCTCCAGACGTTTTCCACTGGGGTACTTTGGATATGACAGGATCTTGCAACTGTGCTTGTAGTAACTCTTGCTGTGTTACTTTAATGTCTGGCTGATCATGTGCACCTAACTCCTGAACATATGGGTTGCAGGTAATGGCTGAGACCCATTCCACCTAGTTTTTGTTTTGTGTTTCAATAGCACTGAATACTGCACTTAAAACTTCAGGGGTGTACTGCTCTGTGCACTTGCTCATATAAGAGTCCATACTCACAGGTGTGAGAAAGGAAATCTGCATCTGTATTTGTTTCTCCTGGACGGTGTTATATTGAAGTCGGCAAGCTCAGACACCCAGCGATGTCCAGTCGCATTCAGTTTAGCTGTGCTCAAGACATAAGTAACAGGATTGTTATCACTGCATACTGTTACAGAGGGGGCATAAAACAAATAGTCTCTAAACCTGTCTGTAACAGCCCATTTGAGTGCCAAAAACTCAAGCTTCCCTGAATGTAAGCGGTAGTTTTTTTTTGCTGGTGTCAGTGTTCGTGAGCCGTACCCAATAACTATGAGTCTGCCTTCCTGCTTCTGGTATAAGACTGCTCCCAGTCCTTGTTCTGAAGCATCAATATGAAGAATGAAGGGATCCTCAAACCTTGGATATGCCATTACAGGTGGATTAGTCAAGACATCAACTAGATAGTTCAGAGCTTTCTGGTGAGTGTCATTCCACACTATGGGGGAGTTCTCCTGCCCCAGCTGACCTGGAGGTGGGCTTTGACTCAGTACTTGGCATCACATCTGTTGAGAGTAGGTCATAGAGGCATTTTGCATGACGAGAAAAATCCTGCACATAGCTTCTATAGTACCCCAGAAAATCCAGAAATTTACGAAGCTCTTTAATTTTTGTGGGGGGTTTTGTCTTCAGCGCTTGTACAGCTGCTATTTCTTTATCATCCATCCTGTAGCCTTCGGCTGAGATCACTTTGCCAACATAGTGCACCTCGTTTTTGAACAGGTCACATTTGTCTGGCCTCAGTTTAATTCCCCAATCTTGCTGTCGTTTGAGGACAGCTCTCACATCTTCAACATGCTGTGTGAATGTTTTACTGTAGACTAAGACATCGTCTAAGTATGGAATGCATATTTTGTCTCTAAGGCCTTCAAGGCTCTCTTCCATACTATGTTGGAAAGCTGATGGTGCATTTGTGAGTCCAAATGGAATTCTGTTCCATTTGTACAGCCCCCATGGGGTGGTGAAGGCTGTGAATTTCTTTGAGTCCTCACTTACACTCCCTTGATGATAAGCTTTGCCTTGGTCCAGTACACTGAACCAAGCGTTTCCGCCAAGACCATCAAGTATCTCCTGTATGCGTGGTATGGGGTGCCTATCTGGGATTGTCTTTTTGTTAAGCCCCCTGTAGTCAATACAGAGTCTTAGGCTCCCATCTCTCTTTCTCACGCAAACCACTGCAGCTGCATATGGGGAGGTGGATTTGCGGATGAAGTCTCGTTTAATAAGTCTTGGATGTAGTTCTTGACCTCGTCATACAACGGGCGAGGTATGGCATTGTACGTTTTGGCTACTGGAACCTCATCAGTTAGCTTAATGTCCATTTTTAAGTTTTTAATGAAGCCTACATCATCTTTGTGTCTGGCAAATGCTCCTGATTCCTTTCTCAGAATTTGTTTGACCACCGCCTGTTGTTCACTGGTCAAGTGGTCCAGATCAACAGGTGGATCACACAGTTTGTCTTGGGGATCACCTTGAGATGACCCTGTGGTGGAGCATGATGGGGTCTGGGAATTTTCTGCAACTACAGAGGTAACCATGTATTCCTCTGCGTGCACCAGGTAACAGTCCATTATTCTCTGTATGCTCCCTATCACAGTTTTACTTGGCATTGTAATGTCATGTTGCAAGGTATTTTTCACATAAATGTTAACTATACGCGAGGAGCAGGAAATGTTTATGAGTTGACAGGTAATTTTGAGTCCTTTGTCCAATGACAAGCTCTCCTCTTTTTCAAAGAGCATTTCAATTTTCACTTTAAGATCTGTTTTGACAGGGCAGGTAATACACTTTATTTGTCCCCCTGGAACTACAATGGGTATACGTCCTGTTCGGACAAGGTAAGTAACATTCTCATTTGTACCTCCCTGAATGACGTTTAGCAAAGCTTCTGCCTTTCCTGATCCTAGTTTTAGTGAGTTTCTAAGCAAGGCTATACTTTCACCAGGCTGAACTTGATCATCTCTGTTTATTAGCATTTCCTCAATAGCATCAAACCCTATTATGGGCCTCTGCAATATGTCCCTGCTCACTAGTACTGGAACTAGTATCTCATCCATTGCCTGTTTGGCTTTTGGATCACATAGACTGAAACTAACTGGAACCCAGCCCTGAAAGGGGATTTCTGAGCCATTTGCAGCTCTTAAGTCCAGCAGTTCATCACCACTTAACAGAGCACTTGGGCTCCTGTGTCCCACAAGGCTTGAGTCTTAACACTGTCCATCTTGCACCAGACAAGACACTTTTTGCCTGCCAGCTGTGCCACTTGCTTGTGTTTTGTACCAGGATTGTTTGAGTGAGAAGGTTGGTCTCTTTTGAGTTTCACATTTGACTTTGAAGGTGCTGAGGGGTGATGAGTGGGCAGTTCTTTTCTTTCCCCCTTCACTGTGCACAAGTTTACAGGCTGTGTTTGAGGGTTCAGCTTTGAGTCATTTTGGGACTTTAACTCTGAGGTCATGGCACGTCCCTCTGTCACAACCTCTGCAAGTTTCCCGACAATTTCTGTCTGCCCCCTACTCTGCACCCTCTTGCCCAGTGTGTGTCACTGCCACACTTAAAACAATGGTTGCAGTCCTTTTTGTCTTGCTGACATGCTACACATTGTCTCTTTGGTTTCTTAAAAGCACTGACTTGAGCTTTGCCTTGGTCATCATCAACAGTTTTTCTCCCCCACTGGACAGTTTGCACAAGGGACGCTACTTGACCTGTGAGCTCCCTAATTGCTGTGTTGCTCTCCTCCATTTTTGTAAACGGGATTGTCTTTTATCGGTTCGTTAGGTTTAGCAGAAACTGAGTTTATCGAAGGGTCATTTTCATCATCACTTCTCTCAGCTGTGCTCAGACTTACCCTGTGAGTTGCTTTAAGTGTAGTTTTAATCTTTTGGGACCTTTCATTTTCATTATATTGGGCGACTTGCATTTTCTGCAGAAGCAACTCATCACTACTATTTTCATCCTGAAGATACATTCTCATCTCCGTTCTTATGTTATCATTTGACAAGCCTGTCATTATGGACTGAACACATTGGCTATGAACTAGCTCTTTGTTATATCATATCATCATTATATCATAGAAAGCTATGGATGATCTGAATCTCCAAGGGCAGCAAGTTTAACTTCATGTGTCCTTTAGTCCCATATGTGATACTGTTTTTCCTCTAATGTCTGAGAGACTACAACACTTTTCACATTTTTACTAACTCTCATTTTACAAACTTGTTGAATAAATAAATAACCTTGTATCCTTGAAAATGTCCACAAAGCTTCCAAACAGAGCTTCCCTGCTATGTGACTACTAACCAAGAATCTGGCTATGTAACTTTCCCCTAATCTTCATGGGTGTGACAGTGGGTAATTGTGCACTAGCAGTCTGCTAGCCAAGAGAGGTGACCAGAAAACCAGCAACCCAACCAAATCCATGGATGTGCCCTCCCAGGAGGTTTGGGGGAAGGGGAATGGAGAGGCTCTAATCACTGTACCCCAACATTACCAGCCAACTTGACGAAACCCAAATTGAAGATTCCTCTAAACCTACCAGAGAAACACCTCACAGGGCTTTAAGGGTAATGCATACACACAGGTGGACCAACACCTACTGTCTCGTGACTCAGCGACTCTCTGCAGCCAAAACACAGCTTCCTCAGACACAAATACTAAGAAACATGCAGTGCAAACATTGCCAGACTCAAGGCCTTTAAATATACCTCCACGAGCCCAGAGGTTTACTCAATAGCCAAAACAGAAAAATAACTTCACTCAAAGAAAAACCATTCATACCACCTCTTCAGAACTAGAACACTAACTTCTTTGTGTATCAACACAGTCCAGTGGTTGATTTGCACAAGCTGAAAATTTTGGAAAGTGTGAAGTTATTAGTTATGATACTTGTTGACTTGTTTTAGACAGTTGTAGTGCTATGCATTCACTTATTTTAATACCAAAGAGTAATGTGACCATGAACCACATATTTTTCACATAAGCAGCACCATCAGAGAGCAGTGTGAGTGTATCAAAGTGGGGGTGGGTGTGTGCAGTTGGCAGGCTTTTTTGGCTTATTTTCAAATGCATATTGCAGACTGGGGTGCTTCCATTTTGTTCTTTCTTCAGTACAGTCCCTCAAGTTCCCGGTCAGCCCTCAAGTTCAATCACACAATTCCCCAAAATATTCCTCATCCATCCATCCATCAGCTATACCTGGAGCCAATCCAAGCTAACAGTGGGCGAGATGCAGGGTACACCCTTGACAGGTTGCCAGTCAATCACAGGGCTGACACATGGAGAAATACAACAATTCTTGCTCACATTCACACCTACAGGCAATTAAGTTGTCAATTAGCCCAAGCTACATGTCTTTAGACTGGGGGAGGAAGCCGGAGAAATCTCCACAGGGAAAGTTCCAGCCAGAGGAGGCGATGGCTTTAACCACTGTGCCACTGTGCTGCCTGTTTTTACATGTCAGTTTTTGTAATGTATTCATGTGTGTTGTATTGTGCCAATTCCATATCTGTGCAAGTGTCTGAAGACACTTGTCATGTATTTCTCTTCAGACAGACTCCATTTTGATGGGGCTGTGGGCGATCTCGGGTTGGCTAATGAGCCCAAAAAGTTGTGCACAAGGCTGTGAAGGCATATATTGTTCTTCACAACAACCTGAGCCACACTAATGAGGACACAATACCAGTCAGTGGATATATAGTCATATATTTCTTTAGTTTTACAGAATGCTCTAAAAATGTAGAAATGCTGCAGTTTGACACAAATCTGAAAAGACACCAAATTATTCCACTGACCTGGTGTCATTCCTCCAAAACTTTTATCTGTCATATGTAAAGAGGATCATGACCATTAAAGCCTCATGACCCCCAAAACTCTTAGAATGCCAATGACATGTTGGGGACTGAGGTAACATTTTCACTGCTTCCTTTGCTGGCATAATGTTCATATCACAGCAATAGGGAATATCTCACACATGTCTGTATTGCACTGTATGAAGATACAATAATCGCTTTCCCAAACTGAAAAGATGGTACTCTAAAAACCTGGAAAAGCCCAGCCATGCCACTTTCAGCAATCGGCTCCACAGGATACAAAAGAGAAGCTGATTATACTCTTATAAGCATGATGATACACAAGTTCAACCGTTAACCATTACAACTACTAACATGACAACAGCATATCATCATGTTCACCAGCTATCCAAAGTTCTGAGTTGATATACCTCCATGTATTACTCCGTCTTTTGTTACCAAAATGGTGAGAACTTGTTCATACAGCTCCAAATGTCACTGAGTGACTATAATCTTCAGTTTGACCTTCCGACCAGATGTTGTGGTGGCCTTGGTTGGAAAGTGTGAAATCAGTCCTGTGGAGCTGATTGGTAAATTTGTGTCACATGATTAGCATTCTGCATTCAAAGATGCTGAGACACATGGATGAGGACCAGCATTGTTACAGGTTATGAGTGTGCTTGTTGTCCATCTCCATTTAAACTACTGAATGTGCATGAACAAAAGAAGCAACATCTGTACGGCTCCTGAAGTACGCAGCTTGAACAGTGAAGAAGAGAAGAGCAAAGCTATGTGTGTTATGATCTTACTGGTTTGGTCTGTGGAAATACTGAATTTAAATATTGGTTCAAACCCAGGGAGGGACTGTGTGTTATCTTTATGGGCAGGCTGTGGACATTCTGAGATCACAAAAAATATCTTCGAGGGTGCAAACTGTTGCTGAATGACAGGTTAAAAAAAAAGTCATGTTTTCAATTTTTGAAGGTTAGCATTAGCATTATCAGTTGTAGTCACAGGGATGGCTAGTGAGCTAATTAAACCTGACAAAGACAATAGCTTAGTCAAAGAGACCAATGTCTCATCTTGCCTTTTACTGAGCCCTGTTCAAATGTTACTACAAATCAGTACCATTTAGTTCAGGTATACGTCATATTTGATCAAATACATACACTGTGAATAGTGCACATTGACATGTCAGCATGTTCTCTCTGTGTTCTGTCTCTCACAACTCGTTTTAGAAGAACACTCTAGTACAATTAGCCTTTTGTTCCAAAGTATTGAGATAAGTGCTCGTTGCATGCATTACTGATGACTGCACACACAGTAACTGATGAGATCTGCTAACCCTCACATGGACTCCAGCATTCAGAATGGGCTCTTCTTTAAGTACCTGCTATCTTCTCTCCATTGTGCCCTAACAAGATAAATACTTTATTTCAGGCTCTGTGCAGGGAGTCTTTCCAATGAAGGACACTGTGATTTTGCAGACGGTGCATGGGGCCTGTGAGCAGCGCTTAATCCCCTATTTATGCAATAGGCTTTCTGAGAGAGATGTAAAGGGGGACACTGTGACAAGAGCTTCCCAGGCCTCACATACACTGGGACTCAGAAGGAGCATTCATCTGTCTTAGGGAGCGCTTGCTATGCTTATCTTAATTGATGGCAAGCTATTTCTGGCTGCCACGCAATAGCCTTTCACATTATTCTCTCCTCCCCCATCCCCCCCGTCTCCCGACCCCTCTGGCTTTCTCTAGCTCTTCCCCACTCTCAATTTCCTCTCCTTCTGTTTATCTCACTCTCTTTTCTGTAGTCCTCCCTCACCCTCTCCCACCACCTCCCTCCCTCTGTCTCTGACTCTACCTGCAGCTCTTCAGTTCTCCCGGGGTGATTTATTGGCTCTGCTCTACCTGGTCTGAATTCCTACCAGCATTATGGAAATCTTGTGATGCTTAATGCCAGCAGTGATGCAGGCTAGATCCCCTGAGGGAAGTGTACGGGCCAGACTCTGCATCAACTGCTCCATTACACACACACACACACACACACACCACAAGGTATTGTGTAGGCTTCTAACAGTATAGAGAGAATCTTCAAGTGTTTCCATGAAGGTGTCCAGGAGTCAGTTGTATAATTTTTAATCGCTGGATTATCTCCAGTGATGCTGCATCTTGAGCTGCACTGATTGGATATGAGTGAAAACCAAAATGATTTACTGGCTTGTCTCTGATACATACTGGTATCAATGTCTATATTCCCTGTTCTGCTTGGCTTATCGACATATCCATTCATCAAAACCTCCCGCTGGTTCTGCATGTTGTTCCACATGTGAAAGCGATGACTTCATACTGTCAGGCTGTATGAATGTTTGATGGCTCTGAGGTTCAGTTCTCACTGGTACCTACTTCTCCTTCTCTTCTTCACTTTGTGTTTCACAAATTGTGATGAAATAAGGCAGATTCTGGTCCTTAAAGTCTGAGTGAAGGGAATTCAGAGTTTTTCTCCTAACACATTACACATGTTAAAAAATAGGTGCCAAAACATGTGAAAATACTGAGGACTATGTAGTACTGAACTGTGGAGGTTGACTGTTCAACTGATGTACATGATCTCTGTGTTCAGGATTTCTTGGGCTGACTTAAAACATGGCTCAGTGACGTGCCGGAGCCATGGTCCCCCAATACTCTATAGGACCCGACAAACGAACGCCACCATCTCCCTCTCCTCTCATCCTCCCCAGCAGTCAGTTACAAACATTCTTTCAGAGACTCTCTCAGTCCAAATCAGCCCAGCAGTTCGCTTCAACTCACTTCAGTTCCAACAACTTGACACAGAAGAAATAAAATATCATCCTGTCACCGTCCTCTGGCTGTGGTGGCTCAGACATGTCTGGACAGGTCCAATAAAGCTACTAGACAGAGCGCCCGTGTTTCAGACTGTTTTCTAGTTGTAGAGTTGTTCATACGCTCATATTTTCCATGATTTTAAGACCTATACTACAAATTATTACCTATAAAGCTTCCTGGTGTTTCAGAGCTTGGTGGTGAATTCTCTTTTGGAGATGATGATGATGGTCACCTCTGTGAATGTATGCTGATAACTGAGAGACTCAAATCGGGGTAAGGGACACCCTATTGCTTACAGAGCTGTACTGTCTCAGTCACAAGGAGTCAACACTTACCACAAACTCTTCATCACCTCAAGATCTCTGCTGGTCTACCCTATAGACTGGACTTCCCTCTGAGAAGAAGACTGAAGACGTTTATGATGTCACACATGACATAATGTGTGACAGCTATGGGCCACAGTAAATAAGTCCTTCAAAGGACAAAACAGACTGATTGAATGAGACCGATTATCTTTGACAGTAACAGTCTGCCCACATACAAAACCACCTGTTATCATGTGACTTAAGTTTCATACTGACTGATGTTCTTTAGTTAGAATTGAGCTGTCTCTATGAGACAACTCCATTAGCTACTGAAGACTGTGAGATGTGGTTGACAACTCTGGAGAAAGCCGGTGTGTGGATCTCGAGTTTGATTCTTTTTTCAACTATTGTTTCCATGGTCAAGAGTGAACTTTGATTCTCAGTCTAAATCCACTAGATTTGCTTGGAACATTTGCTACTTTATACTTAATGTGGTCAGTCTAGTAGGACTCATTTCAGCCACCTCATCTCTTACTTCCAGCCCTTGTCACTGGTTTTAGGCATTTCTGCTGAAGCAGTGTTCCTTTACTTCTCTGTTACATGAACATTTAAATATCTTGAATTATTAAATTAAATTGTATGCTCTGTGATATGACGTCCTCCAGTGGAGATGCTCACTGCAGCAGCACTGGTCTTTATCTACCACCTCAGAGTTTTGACTTGTCACCGTAGCACAACCTGGTTGATAGATATTAGAGCTCAGTCTGTCCAACAAGTCCACCACTCAGTGCTTTTTTGACTACGGTGTAGAGATGAGTTACTTTGTTTTTACAATACCTTTACACCAGAGTTGTGCATGAACGCGCTAAAAGAGCGGCATTCATTGAACCTGCTCATATTTTTTATGATTGGTGAACTGAATTACATTCACTCCTCACATCGTCAGTTGAGTGACACGTGTGATCACGTGTCAGTGTGTTATAAAAACTTTGGGTCATCATGCAGCATGAAGTGTGTGAACTACACTGCAGACTAGAGATTGTGTTACAGTGAGAAACAGACTGATAAATCTGTTTTATATTCACTCTTCTCCCCTGTCTAGTGTCCCTCTTCATCTCCCCGCAGTTTTCATATATCATGGGGTGTTCAAATTGCACTGGAATTTCAAGTTCCCAGGTGGAAATTTCAACAATGTTTGCTGTAGTGTAAAATGTCTCAAATTGTCATGAACTGTTTTTAATAATCATAAATATGAGTAATCCCAGGACTCCAAATTAAATTCATCTTCGTCATCTATCCTCCACTGTAAAAACAGACTCTAAGTGAAAACAGCATGTTTTTATTCAACTGAATTATACATTAATATAAAGAAAAACAAACACATAATACCTTGTATTAATCTTCACTACATATATTAGGCTCTGTGAGTCTGAACAGAATGGATGTAAACAGGAGAAGGTGTATAACTGCAAAGTGGTAACTAAGTTTTTTCAATCAGGAGAGACTAAGAGTAAAATAAAATGGTTTATTGACACATGCATGAGATATGAAACATGAAAGTCTTTGGCGGTTTGACCCCATTGAGGTGAAACAATATGCACATATATAAATGGGGGTGATGAAGCTGTAGTGAAGAGAACCCCCAAGGGTCTAGACACTGGTGGTGGTGGTGATGAGGTGCAAAGCAGAGACTGGTGAGGTGAAGTGGCTCCAGACTCCTGCTACCTGGACCTGAAGACTGGAGGAGAGGAAGTTGGGGAGGATCGAGGTGAACATCTTCTGGCTACCTGGGTCCAATGACTGGAGGAGAGAGGGGTGGAGGAGGGTCACACGACTGACTGAATGACAACTGATGGAGCAAAGACAGAGGCGATTTAAAGTTTGGCAGCAGCAAATTGACTGGCTACCGTAACCATGGCAAAATCTGATTGGATAGTAAATACGAAGGTGAACGCCCACAAACAGCTGATTAGAGGGAATAGGAGGAGTGAGACAGAGTAAAGGAATTTGTTAATGAAGGCAGCGGAACAGAAGGTCTTCCTGATTGAACTTACGCTGAGCTTCATTAGAGGGTTCATCTCCAATTTGGCTGAGGAAGTATCTTCATATTGGTTCTGAAAAAGTGATGTTATTATTGTTACTTTTTCAGATAGGACAGTTCTCCAACAGATTAAAATAAATCTTTTTTATTTAAAGGCTGTTACCCTTTTATCTGTTCTTTTTGAATACAGAATGTTTGATAATGCCTTCAGGTCCATTCAGTCCATCCATGTTATCTGAATGCTTATGGCTGAGTTTATCAGATTGAAGTTTGTCTATATAGAGCATATTACATAAAGGACATTTGTTTCCTTCCTGACTTTAAATGGGGCACTGCACTTAAGCACACTGGCTGTTAAATTAATTTAGCATTCATCCGGATTATGTGACATCTGTCGATCTGTAGGTAGATTTGGATAAGAATTTACATGCAGAGTCAGAGTTAAAAATGCGAGAACACAGAGTAGGTTAAGAGCTGGGATTAACAGCGACAGCAGTGTTTTGATCAGACACAAATACATCCAGCAAATCCACATTCTGAGGAAAGGAATACAAGAAGAACATGACAAAGTAACTTCAGAATGTGTCTGTTGAGAGGTTATGATAAAGTTGAAAAGACTGAATATGATCTACCAGTTCAGAAGCAGTGACAAAAGAAAAACATGGAGAAATAATAACTTCACCGAGGATGAGTATTATGTCTTCGTCAAACACAACACAATGGTTGATTAGTTATCTGGACTTGCTATAAAAAGCAGCAGAGCATCCAGAAGACAGGAAAAATCTCATATCATGATGAATCCTGTTGCTGAATGGACCATGTACTGTACTGCCATCCTAATGAGTCAAAAGAAAATGTGAAGGAATGTCTGTTTCCATTACTATTGTTGTATGAAGGTTAGGGTTACTGAGTTCAGTGGTTCATGCAGATAAACAAGCTAATTCTCCGGTCAGTGCCAACAAGAGTAAGCTAGATTTTAAAAGTATGCAACTGAAAAAAATCACACCCCCTACCTTCAGGCCTCCCTCCAAAACCACCCCCCGAAAAGTCACGAATACACACTGCCTGACTTCTGCTGGAGGACGAGTCACTAACCTTATCCAGCTACCTCAAGTCATGGAATTCATTCTCCTGGCATTTGCAAGACTCCACCAGGGGCGTTTCCAGATTTTTTCATCTGGGGTGGCCCAAGTGAAACACTGAGTTATGCGGGGGTGACATGAAGTACATTGTTTATTTATTTATTTTAATAGTCCTACCAAGCAAAACACAACAGAGTTGCATTCTAAAAGTAATATAAAGTTTCCATACTTTATTCTTCATGTCAGCAAAAAGAAACTACCCACATTCTCCTGTTTCCTCAGACTGTCGGACTAAATTCATCCTCTATACTCTATCATCAAAAATATCCTCTATGTTTATTATCTTCAGGGGTGGAATTAACTAATTACAAATACTCAAGTAGTTTTTTGGGGTACTTGTACCTTTATGAGTAGATTTTCAAGTCTGCAGTTTTACTTGTACTTTTTACACAATGTAACTGACTTAGTTTCTTTCAAAATCATAATTGAGTACTGAGTACAAGTTGGATTAATATTCAGATCTTTCGTCTGCATTTTTGTTGCCAACTATAAATGGGCCAATAAATACCAGGGCGTATGGACAAAAAACTAATGAATATTTAATCAATAGTCTAAAAATGGCAGTAACTGCACCTCATTCAACATTGTTTTGTCTGGCAGAACCATTTGATTAACAGGAAAACTAAAACTTAAAATGACTTTGAATTAATATGTTACTTGGTAATTACCACCAACTATATGAAAATGGTACTTGCTAATTATCACATAATTAACCATGAAGTTTGGAGGTAATCTGGGGGTAATTTTCTGAGAAATTTCAAATATATTACTTAGTAGTTACCACCTATTTACCATGAAATTACGGGACCAAAGTACTCTGAGAAGTTTTTGAGACTTATTACTTGTATTTAAGAATAAATCAGTACGTTTACTTGTAATTGAGTAGCATTTTAGTAATGTAACAGTACTTGTACTTGAGTACAGATTGTCAGTACTCTCTCCACCACTGATTATCTTGGTAAATTAACTTTGTAAAAATGAAAAGTAGGAAACATACAACAGAAATTAATGCTAATTTAAAAGAGCACACATCCAACAGGTGGTTCAAAGCAAGGTCCTGCCTCTCACTGGACAGATAACCAATCATACATGAGGATAATGGGGTGGCACATGGAGTGGCCAATCAGATTCCAGGGGTGGTCAGTGCCCCCTCATTTTCCCCTCACTAGAAATGCCCTTGGAAACCACCTTGTTTGAATGCAAATAACCAAATCAGAACCAAATCATGTGCAGTCAGATGAGGTGGATGCACCGCTGCAGGTGACCACCCCAGGAGGGGAGGGGGTGAGCACATAAGAGCTGTGCTACAGCAGTGTCTTAATAATGTTCTGCTAGGAAAATGAAACAGATGAAATGGGACTCATGCTGGCCAAACAACATAAAACGTTTGATTGTTGTGCCCACACTCAGACCTGCTCTACTACATCCTGGATCAGGCTGTTTGGATCCCACTCTGATGAAACACACAAGACATAGACAGTAAAAGGAGGGAGGAGAACTCTGTTTTTACATTTGTGATCCTTTGTGCCTAAACTTAGTCGCAGTTGATGGATGCTGTTTCCCAGATGTTGAAATTAATAATGTGAAGATGTTGATAATATTATCATCACCATCTTGTTGCTGCTGTTTACATTCAAACTGATACAAATTTTAAAAAATGCACCTTGGATTTATTGCCTGGGTGTATACTTGTATGTGTATATATGTGTTTTTGTTTTTAAATTTTACATTATCCATTCTGAATTTAATTTATCATTTGGGTTGTCTTTTGTGTGCATTTTAAGGGATCTGTTTCCAGCTCTTAACTGGAAGCTTGAACACCCACCCACACACACACACACACACACACACACACACACACACACACACACACACACACACACAGACACAGTGATGAGCTGCTTGTATGTGTGTGGCATGTTAAAATGATTCTGATGCATGTGCAGAGTAAAACACACAGGAATCAGACAGTAAGTGTAGAATGTCTGCTCATCAAGACAATACACAGGCATAAGGTTCTGTGTTCATCCCTTTTGGTTTTACCTTGCAGTCTTAATCACAAGTTAATTATCTCATTTTTCTGAGATATCAACTTTTTCATTATGTATTTGTGATGTGATGCTACACTTGAAGATTAAGCTTCTTATCAGATTATCTAAAATGAATGCACACACAGTTAAACACAGCAGTGGATGAATTATGCTTTCAAATGGCAGATGTGATCTGGTAACATTTTCTCCTGAAGATAATGATTTATGGTTTTGTTATTTTGACATGATACATGTACAATGTTGACTGAACTCACATTTCATTGGTGTTTTTTGCATGAGAGGAGAGAGAACCAGCTGAAGTCTCCACAGACTGAAGTAAAACTGGCAGAGTGGAAGAGCTTTACCACTGACTCCTCTCCTGCTGGCTTCTTTTTAACAGCGCTACATTTTGCTGGGAAGCCTTGCGGTTGGATACCAGTCAGACACGTTTCCGCGCTCGGCTGAAGTGTCAGTGCATGAGACAGCAGCTCTAACAGAGACTCCTGCTGAGAAAATAAGAGTGCACTGTGGTGGCCGCCTATAGCTGCTGTTGTTGTACTGACAGCTGTCATTCTGTAATGGAGACTGAGATACAAGCCAGTCTGTCCAGGGTTTTGCTAGCTGTCTTTGGGATTGTTGTGGCCAAAAATGCCTGATTTCATAGCAGCTTTTCTAAAACACTGAGATGCCTGTTTCAATGTTTTTAGGCATTTTTTGCAATTAAATTGTGGGGCCAGTGTGACATGAAAAGACAGTTGCATTTTTATTAATGAATGAATGAATGAATTTTTTGTGAGTAACCTCACCAAAAAATGCTAATGATTACAAAACTCAGAAAAATCTTTTTGGAGCTCAAACTCAGTTAAAACAAAATGCCAAAATTATAAACTACAAGTGGACAGAGCATTGATAAAAATCAATAACCATGACAAACCTTGTGTTCTTTTCAGTACCTGTGGGAAAAAAAAGTATATATATATATATATA
>CM034591.1:49399040-49415795 GCA_020091685.1 Lutjanus erythropterus | reverse complement strand
GTATATATATATATATAATATAATGAAACAGTACGCAATATTCATGTATTTGTATTAAGGCAGCAGGATCATTCATATCAGTGTTACTCTGACAGTTTACAGTTGAAGACAAAATTATTCTCCCCCCAATGAAATTTAAAGTTCTTTTCAAAATTTTCCCAATTTCTTTTTTAACATAGCAAGAAATTTTCAACATAGTATTTCTAAACATATTGGTTTTCTTTAGAAAGCATAAATTATTTCTATTTGCACACAAAAAAACAAAATTACCACAGTCAATATTATTAGCCCCCTTAAGAACTGACCTTTTCATTGAGCCATAGCACATACCACTGTTGTGCAATGATGTGCTTTAATTTTGTAATGTTCTAAGCTTGTAAAATCAAGTTAAAACCGAGGGTTATCTTCCAATTTACATACAGTATAAAAACTTCACTAAGGGTTTGAGCTGTCACTTGAGAAAGCATCGTGCCAAAAATAAAAGAAATCAGTTTAGATTTGAGAAAAAGAATTGTTGATGCTTAAAAAGCAGGAGAAGGATTTACAAAGTTATAACAGCATTTCCAAGTGTCAAGAACTGGAGTGAGAAGTATCACCAAGAAATTCAAAGAGAGCCACACAGTACAGAACAAGCCTGGCAGAGGTCGGAAGAGAAAGATTTCAAAGACTCTGGAAAGAAAACTAATGAGAGACGTGTCTAAAGACCCCAGAGCAACTGCCAAGACACTAGTGAATGACTTAGGCAAGTCAGGAATTGTAGTCTCAAAGAAGACAATCAGCAGAGTCCTGCACAGGAATGGACTGCGAGGTTGCAGACCGAGAAAAACTCCACTTCTGCAGAAGAGACACCTTCAAGCCAGACTGAAGTATGCTGAGGACAACCTGGAGAAAGATTATGCATACTGGAAGCGTGTCCTTTGGTCAGATGAGATGAAAGTAGAGCTCTTTGGTCATAGAGACGTTGTTTATGTTTGGAGAAAGAAGGGAAAAGTGTATAACCCAAAGAAGCATCCCCACAGTGAAACACGGTGGTGGGAGTATTATGCTGTGGGGATGCTTCAGTGCATCTGGAACTGGGAATCTCATCAAGGTGTAAAGAATCATGAAGAAAGAAGGATATGTGAAGATTTTGAAAGAAAATCTCAAGCAGTCAGCAGTAAAACTGGGTCTGGGTCATCACTTTGTCTTCCAATGCAACAACGACCCAAAACATGCGTTGCTCCTGGTGAAGAACTACCTCCAGAAGACCAAAGTGAATGTTATTGACTGGCCTGCACAAAGCCCTGACTTGAATCTCAATGAAAATCTGTGGGGTGAACGGAAGACCAAGATCCATGCCAGAAAACCATCAAATCTGGAGGAGCTTGAGAGATTCATCAAAGATGAATGGGCTGGGATTCCTCAGGAGACACGCTGTTATCAAGAAAAAGGATACACAACTGACTATTAGCATCGGGGGGTAATGATTTTGACCCTAGTAGTTTTTGTTTTTATGAAATAATTTTGTTTCTGTGTGCAAAGTAAAATAATGTAAGAATCCAAAATAAAACTAGGATGTTTGGAAAAGCTGTGTTAAAAAAAATTACTCGCTCTGTTTAACAGCACTTGGGAAATGCTTTAAAAAAAATGAAATTTCCATAGGGGCGCTAATAATATCCTCCTCATCCCTCTACTGTTGCCCCATGGACATAACAGTCAGTGTAACCTGGTGCTGTGGGCTCTGAGAGACATCATCAAAGAGTGGTGTCCACATGATTTGTCTGAATCAAGAGGGTTTGTTGAGGACAGCATTGTCCAAGCAGATATACTGTCTTGTTCCGTTGTGAGGCTGAAAAACTGTAGTTTGTCCAAGTCCCAGTTTTTGAATCATATTCTCAGCCTTGGCCAGCACAACAATAATATTACCATGTCATGGTTTGGGATTTTGTTTGTTATTTCCTGTTTTATTTTGGTAGTTTCTTGTCCTCCCTCGTGTGTTCTGTTTTTACTGCCTGTCTTTGTCTGTTTCCCACCCTTTGTGATTGTCATGTGTTTCATCTGTTTGCCCACTTGTGTCTCGTTAGTTCTCTCTGTTTAGTCCCTGTGTTTCTCTGTGTCTTTGTCAGTTCGTGCTGCTTGTTCCCCCATGTCTGTCAGCCTGTGTCCCGTGTGTTCCCTCCTGTGCTTCCATCGTGATATTTCTCCCCTGGACTGTTTTTTGAGTTTGTCTTTTGTGGATTACCTTTCTTAACATACCATACACAGAGATATGAAAGGAGGAGAACATCAAAGGGAAATTTCCGATGGTTTGGTAGATGTTTACTGGCTCCCTCCTCAACTAAACACAGACAAAACTGAGATAGTTGTTTTTGGCCCCAAAGAACAAAGATCAGAAGTGAATGCTCACCTCGAATCCATGACACTAAAACCTACAAATCAAGCCAGAAATCTTGGTGTCATTCTGGACTCATAGTCACATAAAGACAATTACTAAATCAGCCTACTACCACCTTAAAAACATAGCAAGAATTAAAGGATTTCGGTCTGAAGAAGATACAGAAAAACTTGTACATGCTTTCATTTTCAGCAGGCTGGACTATTGTAACGGTGTCTTCACAGGTCTGAATTAAAAATCAATCAGACAACTGCAGCTCGTCCAGAACGCTGCTGCCAGAGTCACCAACACCAAGAGAGTGGAGCACATTACACCAGAGCTTAAATCACTGCACTGGCTTCCTGTGTGTCAAAGGAGAGACTTTAAAATCTTGTTACTTGTCTATAAAACAAAGGAATTGATGGTCTCCGGGTGGTGCTGTTCTACTGGCAACCTGGACTTGTGCTGCTGCTTCTTGTGTTTTAATGGTTTTTACTGTCGTACTTTTACTGGTCTGTGTTGTATGACTGCAACAATTGGACGTGGATTAAAACACCATGGCGACCTTTACACAAGGACTGCTTCTGGCGCTGTTTTATTTGGGAATTACTCTCAACATGACAAACAATTCCTCACACGGAAGCGAAGCTGCCACTGTGCTACACTAGAGACGCTCTACTTCCTCTCCAGTCAATGGGAACGAGCCCACCTGTTGATCTCCCGGAGGTTGTGAAAGTACAACTGGCAAGGAGGAGAGTCAGAAAAGGGAAGATATGGCAGCGACTCAGACGGAAAGGGAACAGACCACCGCTGTCCTGCATGATGCTCAGCAATGTATGGTCGTTGAGGAGCAAAATAGATGAACTCTGCATCAACACCAAGGTATTTTGTGAATATCCCAGACTCTCCCATTGAGCTTGAGGGTTTTTTCTCTCAGAACTGAACTACTGGGGAATAGCAGAGGAGGCGGACTCTGTCTGTTTGTGAATGACAGGTGGTGTAGGCACTGCACCGTGAGGGAGACAGTATGTACAGCCGATGTGGAGCTGCTGTGCTTGTCACTTAGACCCTTCTATCTTCCGACTGAGTTCAGGAATATTATAATCTGTGCAGTGTATGTTCCCCCCAAATGTAAATGCAGCTAGACCCGCAACCCAAATAGCAGACTGTGTTCACCAGCAACTGCAATGTACACCCGGAGCCCCAGTCTTTATTCTGGGGGACTTAAACCACTGCAGACTGGAACTCTCACTCCTCGGATTTGAATTGGTTTATAATAGAATTCACCTCACATGTCCACAAACATCTGACCCCATTAGGACCTTGTGGGAGGACTTGAGAGAAGAAATTTCTGATGAAATGTGGCCTGACATTTTACACCAGGTCCATAATTCTAGAAAGAGTTACATCAAACAGCTTTGTTTGGTGTCTCCCACTCTTCCTCTCTGTCTCCATCTAAGAGACACACTGTAGTCTTTGTAACCTTTCTGGCAAGAAGACTGATACTCCTTAACTGGAAAGCCAAAAGTCCTCCCTCTCATTTTCGCTGGATATTCTTTACTTCCTTAAATTGGAAAAAAATAAATACAGTCTGAGGGGCTCATCCAGTGACTTCTTGAAACTGTGGCACCCTTTTTTTTGATTACATCAAAAGAGTCAACTTCTTAACAAACAAACACTGGAGGATATAGCATACCAGTAGAGCCTGCTCCTTCCCTTCTTATGCCTAATATGAGGCGTGACCTCTGGATATTCTTGCATGTACATTGTGGCCCTTACTGACCCCACTGACTGTTCTTTTTTTCTTTTCCTCTTTCTTATGTCTCTCTCTTTTTGTCTCTTTTCACTTTATGTCATAATCTGTTTTTATATATCTATTATTTAATTATTTATTATTATTTACAAATTCTTATTCATTATTATTTACTTACTCATTTCCTTATTTACCCTTCTGTTCTCCCTCATCTGTCTTGTTTTTGCCCCTTGCTATATTTTAAACAATCAATATTATCAGTGTGTTACTGACAGTATTTTTAAGTTTTAATTTACATTCTTCTTTTATTTTTTCTTTTCACTTAGGATAATATACTAATTGTTACAACCATTTAGTTGTTGTAAATATTTTGTTTAAAATTATATAAATAAACATGGGGGGAAAATAAACATGTTCATATTGTTTTGAGGTTTTTTAATCTGCTTTGTTTTTGAATGATTAATCATCTCTCATCATGTCCATAAAGACTAGTGCTAAAGATGGTGATGATGATGATGATGATGATGATGATGATGATGAAGTACAAAGTCCATTTGAAACAGATTTTTCTAACAAGTTATCAATATTCTTTAATATTTTTACAGTTTTATTTCTAACATGTTCATGTCAAACATGTTTATCTTTTCATGTGTATCAGATAAAAGTCAGTGAATAAGAAATGTATCTGTTGATGTAACTGACTTTGTTTATGATTAAATTTGATGAAAACAAGTTGACAGCAGAGTGACATCCTTTCATCTGTTGATCATGTTGAACTTCTCACTGAGTTTTTCCAGACAGATGATGAGTCAAACAAGTTACACTGAAGCTGAGAAGTTCATAATACAGGGCAGATCTGTGAGAACTGTAAACAGACCTGGTTATCATGACCTACCCAACATATTTTTCATGAAGTCACAGGCTCTCAACTTTAGAGATTTGAACTGCATAAATAATGTATGAAATTAAAAAATAGCCAAATGTAAAATTAGAGTGAGTCAGCATGAATTCTGAATATGAATGTTTCCAAAAACAAAGATTAGAACAAATGCAAACAACGATTTAGAACATTTAAGGGAGTAAATTTGTGAAATAGTTTAGAAAACAAGTAAAAATGCATAACACAATAAATAGACATTTAAAAAAGATTTAAAATAATATTATTAACCAATGTAAAATGGAGACATGACCACTACCATGGATATGAATTTTTGTTTGGGACATTTGGGTATGTATAAAATGCAGATACATTTATATTGTACCGATCTAAAGGGATCTGTGTATAATAATTAATGTAAAAAATTAGGGGGAATAAATGTAGGCGTCAGCCTCAATAAGTCAGTATAACTTTGCTTTGATTTGATGTATTTATTTGAATGTGTATTTGAGTTGGAAGCTGACAAAAATATAATAAACTACACTTAAAAATAAATACTGTTCAAGACATAAAGTCTGCACTAACAGAAAACACACTCCTCACGTCCCACTTGGGAAAAACAGACACAAGGGGGCACTCAAAGCACATGAAGTCAATGAACAGAGGCCAGAAGAACAAACTGGTCTACAGACAAAAGGCCCTTAAACACAGAAATAAAAGAGCAAAACGATTCCCCTAAAAGTTAAACATATTTCAATCCAGAGAGACTAAGAGTAAAAGAAAATGGTTTATTGACACGTGCATGAGATATGAAACATGAAAGTCTTTGGCGGTTAGACCCCATTGAGGTGAAACAATATGTATATATATATAAATGGGGGTGATGAAGCTGTAGTGAAGAGAAACCCCCCGGGGTCTAGACACTGGTGGTGGTAAAGAGGTGCAAGCAGAGACTGGTGAGGTGAAGTGACTCCGGACTCCTGCTGCCTGGACCTGAAGACTGGAGGAGAGGGTGTCAGGGAGGATCGAGGTGAACATCATCTGCTGACTGGGTCCAATGACTGGAGGAGAGAGGGGTGGAGGAGGATCGTGCGACTGACTGAATGACAACTGATGGAGCAAAGACAGAGGCGATTTAAAGTTTGGCAGCAGCAAATTGACTGGCTACCTCGACCGTGGCAAAATCTGATTGGATAGTAAAGAGGAAGGTGAACGCCCACAAACAGCTGATTAGAGGGAACGGGAAGAGAGAGACGGAGTAAAGAAAAGTTCTGAATGAAGGCAGCGTAATAGAAGGTCTTCCTGATTGAACTTACGCTGAGCTTCATTTTCATAAGACAAAAACCAGCAATATTTTAACAATATTATACTCCCAAACTTTTTCTATACACCCCCCCTCCAGAAGCCTAAAAAGTTGCCCCCCACCCCACAATTGTCAATCATTGATGATAATTAGGGAAGCAACAGATTCAAAAGTTGAATTTTAATTAAATAAAGGTCATCAAACACTTGTTTCTTTATTTCCATATTCACTCAACTCACTCTTTGTTTCCCCTTGTGGTTAAGACTGATGACTAAAACAAAACTTTCGAGAGTTTCAGTGTTTCTGCAGGCCAAGTTTGACATGACAAAACCCAGTTTCAGCTGGACCACAGCTAAACTCTATGATTCCCACAGCACACCTACTCTCCCTCTCACACACACTCTCTCTCAGGTGAACACCCTGTGTTTCTATAAATTTTGAACTGAAACAGGTCATTACAGTTCAAACAATTTCTTCTACATTTGAACAAAAACTTGAATTTCAAATGAGAAGGGACAGCTATGCTGGACAATGACTGAAAGAAAGAGATCTTGGACACAACTGGCCAAAATGAATTTCCCCAGGGTAGATCAAGACCAGGCTGGAGAGTTTGTCTCGTCTGACTTGAGAACACCTCTAGAACCACCCAAGAGGAGCTGCAAGACATGGCTGAGGACTGGGAGGTCTGTACTACCTTGCTTCGTCTGTAACACCCATAACCAAACCATGGATGGATGGATGAATTTAATTCCTTCCCAATTATGAGTTCAATAAACTCTTGTTACTGAGGTCAGTATGTTTGGTTGTGCAACACTTTCAACGTCCTCTTTTCCTAAACCTCCATTTCACTAAAGTCCTATAGGTTTGGACAGTGTTTGAGTCTGTATGGACTGATTCATTAGCAGATCAATGAGGTTTAATTAACTTATTTATTGTATATTCATAAGTATACAGTTCAAATAAATGTCATCCATTAAGAAATATCCATTAGATGGAAGTAAGTTGTTAGAAGACATTTTGAATGTAGGAAGGAGGACTTCTTTATGAGGAGGTACATGATGATATGATTAAACTTGTAGTGGAAAATGCCAGAAGACAAATCACTTAAAAATGGCTAAATTATCTGGACAAAGTGTCTGAAATGCTGCTCTTAAAAGGAAGTGAGAATGCAGTCTGAAGGGCTGGTAGATATTATTGAAAGTGCAACAGTGTGTTCCTACCTTAACATGCAAGCAAATAGAAAGTCACATTTAAAGTGACTTATAAACCACAAAAACGTGACATTTTTCACGTTGCCTAAGAGAGAGAAACCACATGCTAACCATGTAGCTCAGGCTCTGTGCAAGCACTCTTGACATCCAGTTTAGCTGCTTATATACAGTAAGTCATGCTTGTGTTCTGTATAGCCAATGAAAGCTTTGTATTTAAGTTTATTACCATATATAGAATACAATACACTTGCTTGGGAGTGAGTTTGAGTTTGAACTTGAGTTCACCTCTGGTGTAAAAGGAGAAGTAGCAGAAGCAAGCTTGTTATTTTTCACACTGTCTGAGATTTTGTACTTTGCTTTTCATAATTTTGTTGAATGACACCAAGTAGACAGGAAAACAGAATTTTCTGTTTCTCCTTTTTGATTTCTTCAATCCTCTGACCCAAGATTTCTTCAACAACACTTTGGTAAGACCCCTTGTTTTCTAATAATTCTCTATATTATAAGAAATTCTCATCTCTGTCAAATATTGTATCCAATAATTAGAGACACTGGAATTATTGTATTCATATCTGCTCATCCTCACCCTGTTGTGTTACTGCATTGTGTAAATCCTCCTGACAACCTAGCAGCTCTGCAGGACGTAGTGCAGTAGTCTTACTTTACTAACTCGAGCCACAAGACATTTCTCAGACAGTGACCTCGACTCCTGCACGGTGCCAGACTGACGCTGAATTTTTGGAGTCCATCAGAACTGTTTAACTTTGGCTGAGGGGACTAATCAGAGTTTATGGTAGGATTCTGGGATTGACACTTTGTTTGGCGATCAGTTGAGAAAATTGCTTACAGACATCCAACCTTTAAAAGAAGTAAGAGAGACGCTGTGTTTATTAACCATGGCAGAGAAGATTTCAACTTTAAGTGTCTGACATTAGCTACAGAATCTACAATATCAGTGCAAGAGTTATTTCCAACACTGACAGGCTCCTCTACAGTGAGGTACAACATCATTTTCTTTTGTTAAATGCACTATTGAAGTATTGATCTTGAAGGTAACTAATTTTGTAATAAAACATCAGGCGAACCTATCTGACAGAGAAGGCTTCCTGTCAGCTTTACAGAAGTGAAAAAGAAATGTCAGTGATTTCTGAGAAATGGACAAGGAGAAAATTCAAACTGATTTTGCAGACATGTATATTATTGACAGAGTTCAGTACACTGCAGCCTCAGAAAACACAGTAAATAAACAAAAGCACGTGAGGAAAACATATTCACCCCTTTGACAACAAACACCAACCTAAGAAAGACTGCAAACAAATAAAACACAGTATAACACATTCACCAACAACACATGTGACATTAACACGCGGCAAACACAATCAAGTCAGAAATGCTTCATCTAGACTCACGAGTCTGTCTGTCTCCAACACTTGACTCAATATTGTCTAAGGAAAATCTCCCAGCTTTTTGGTTTTGGGGGTGGAGGGTGGGGATAAATGCTGTGTTCTTCTGTTATATTGAATTCTCTCTGTTTCTATTTGCAGGGGGGAAAAAATCCCACAGCTGACACAGATGGCCCTGGAGTCTCCTGCCCCCTAATGTCGGGTAAGTTTTGGTGAAACTTTTTATGCTGAGACACTTTTACTGTTTTGTACTTGGTCTGAATGTTGATCCAAATATACTTACCTGTAGTTACTCACATGCTTTACAGTGAAATTGTAAAGAACTGTGCTCAATAGACAAACTTAAGATACTGCATGTGCAATATTGTCTGCAACTGTTTATCTGCAAAAAATACCAAGAATACAATGTCTGGTTCAATGAAACTACAAGGATATTTACTGTCAGACAATTATCTGCAATGAACACAGAATGAGAAGAGGTTCAGAAGAGAGACTGAATGGTTTTTGTTGTGTTTTGATTAGGGCTGTACATTAAATCACACTATTATCAGAACTGCAATATGGCAACATTCAATATCCAAATCACATTTTTTTGAAAAAGGAAAAATGTGTGAGAAAACAGACAACAGATAAAAAAAACATGTTTGTTTGATACAGACCCCAACAAATATAGCATCACAATTTTTGTTTTATTAATTCATTATTTCTTTCCTGTAAAAATTAAAACTGTAATCAAACATAATCACTCCCACTAATATCACAATCGCAATTTCAGTCAAAAATAGTAGAAATACGACTGTTTACCATATCATGCTGCTCCAGTTCTGATAAAGTTTCTCAACTATATTTGAAGAACTGATAGTGGAATAAAGGTCCCTTACATGTAATACACGTGATGTTTCAAGCTACTGCTCTTCATTAGAAACATACAGATGTCATTACCACCTCTGGAACAAACATGATAATAGAAACTGACTGTTTAGAACAGCATGAACTCAACCAACATAACCATAGTGGTCTGAACACTTCCAGAGTCTAACATATTAATCCTAATGATTTGACAAAGTCCAATACTCATTCAGAAACCCTGGTGAGAGAGGACCAAAATAATTGTCTATGTCCAAAATAATTCTCTCCTCATTAATGGAGAGTCAATGATATTTAACAGCCTCAATGCCAACGTACCTGAGGCTGGATATGTTGTTTTGGGCTTCAGAAAAATGCATGGCTACTGGACTACATGCATCATTTTTACAAATGGCTCACCTGTGTTCACTAGCCTTAGTTTTCAGGAATCATGTTGTTTTCCTGACGTATGCCAGGAAACAGCAACATTTTAACATATTTATATATTTTTGTTTAACAGGACACGATGCCCTCGGCCATGGCCACTCCTGATACCTGGAGATAAAAGTCAGGACTAAACATGAAATAATTACAGGTAAGAATATATGCAACCAGGTTGACAATGCATTGAGTAGTGGGACTGTGCTCAGTTCTTGTGCCCATAGTTACAAGACACTGTTGTGTATTTGTCATTTCAACGGACTGAATAGTTTTTATAAAGCACATAATCTCTTATATACAAAGGGAGGGATGTAATCAAGGACTGAAGACAATGATCCACAAAGGCTGAGACCTTTTCAGTGACAGATCCCATAGAGGCAAAGCAAATAACTTCTTCTATGAATAATAACCATCTCTTTCAGAATTTTCAGTCTGGATTTAGGTCACATCATACCATAGAAACAGAACTCTTTAGGGCTCTAAACGATCAGTCACTGTTTTACACCTGTTGGATCTGTCTTCTGACACTGTTATTCATAGTATTTTAGTTGAACTCCTTAAAAACTGGGTGGGGCATCTTATGTTTGGTTTTATTGCTATCATCGGGGAGGTAATTTTGTTGAAATTGTGAATTATCAATAGGCTCCAGTGGCATTAAAATACGGAGTTCCACAAGGTTCAGTTCTTGGGCCACTACTATTTTCCTTTTATATGCTACAGTATCACTGGGTCACATCATTAAAAAACATATCAGTTACCATTTCTATTCAAAGACACACAACCATATCTCTCCTTTGACACAAATGACACCAGTCAGTTAACCTTCACATGTGCACTGCAGACATCAATAATGTCATCAAATTTTCTACAAGTAAACTCAAAAATCTGGAATTATGATCATAGATCCAGACTCGTCACAAAATTGCATATCCTCCCCATCTTGGACCCCTCTTATCAAATATTACTACCTCCTGCAGAAACCTTTGTATTATCTTTGAAAACCACCTCAATTTCAAGCAGCATATTTCTGTTGTTCAATCATGATTTTTTCAGCTGTGAGAAATCCCAAAATCAGGTCATTTTTTCCTATAAACTTAGACACAGTAATTCATGCACTCTTCTCATCTCAGTTAGATTTCCACAATGCACTCTTCTTCTGCCTCACATAACATAACCAGACTCATAACCAGGTCCAACAGGAGAGAACACATTACACCAGTCACAAATCACTTCACTGGCTCTCAGACCATCACAATATATTTTACATTTTTAATGATAACTCTGAAGACTTGTAGGGCGTTAGCTCCAGAATTCATAGTTGACCCCCTGTGAGCCTAAGTTCAACCTGAGATCCTCTGGTCGGTCATTCCTGGTCATTCTTCAGTCAAACCTAAAGATTTCCGGGGCCTTTGCTGCTTGGGCCCCTCAGTGGTGGAATGACTGCCAGAGGGGATGAGGCAAGCTCACACTGATCTCCTTTCAAGCAGTGCCGTAGATGATGTAGGGTTGGTGGGTTTTGTAAACCCATGGGCCCTCTTGTGGTCAAACTTTTTTTTTTTTTTTTTTTTTTTAAATGTAATGTTGCCGTGGTTGACCCTCGCAGCGGCAGGTAGCACGGAGTGTAACGTCAGACTGGGTCACTGCATTTTGTTGCATATAAGGGGGGATACGAGCGGCCCCTCCCAATTTGAACTGATCCATGCGTCTATTGAATGTGATTGGCTCAGCCACTCAGACGGTGACCGTTATTTTTCTGGAAAAAAAGAAAGAGAAAAGCAAGGAAGGTAGAGGAGATTTGCAAAGATGCTGAAAAGAAAGAAGCCACCAGAAAAAGAGATGTGTGGTGCAGATAAGCGTAGGGCAAAAAAGAAAAAAACGTTAATTGAGGATGCGGCCAAATGCACGAAACTGACAGATCTCTTCTGTCGTGGTGGGAGGAGCCAGGCCAGTGACGACACGGGTCCGAGCAGCAGCACGGCCACAGCAGGTAAACAAGCACTGTCTGCTGTAACACGGTGCTGTCATGATCTCAGACTTGAGACTAGGGTTGTCACAAGAACCGACACTACCGGTAATCTGAACGTGACCGAACCTGGATTCGCTCCAGCTGCTTGGTGTGGCCACAGCCACAGTTGAAGCCCATAAACATGACACGCCATGTGTCTTTCTCCGGTCAGTTGTCATGGGAACAAGACGCTCTGACGGTGGTGCGCATTTAGACCATAATACATCCATGGTTTGGAGCAGAGACAAAACAAACGTGTGTGAATATATAAAACGGAGCTGAAGAATGAAACAATAAGTTTACACCAATGTCAAGCCCCTTTGACCTCAAAACCCATGTGCCGCCCAGTTACGCCACTGCTTTCAAGTCACTTTTAAAAATTCAGTTTGACTGTTTGTTTTGATTTTTTTATTTGTGTTTTTTTTTTTTTATTGATTTTACTGTTGTTTTATTCATTTACTGTGTTCTATTATCTCTTTATAACTGCTTTGTAATTTGTTTTAAAAAGCACAACATAAATATATGTATGATTATGATCAAGATTATTATTACTAGCAGGGATCCATAATGACTCCAGAGGACATTTTGAACACTCTGGAGGATTTAAAAAAGAGTGAATTTAAGGACTTCAAATGGCATCTACGGCAGGCGAACAGCCTGGAAGGCTACCAGCCAATCAAAATGTTCAAGCTGGAAGGAGCAGAAAGGCGAGACACAGTGGATGTTATGGTGAACACCTACGAACTTCATGGAGCTCTGAAGGTGACCAAGAAGATTTTAGAGAAGATAGGGAGGAAGAATCTGGTGTGGCATCTGACAGACACCAGTTCAAGACCAGAAGGTCAGTCACACTTTTCTTCTTTTTAAACTTTTTTATTTGTATTGTCAGGAAAAAGAGTGGATTGACAATATAATACTTATAAATGACCAGGATCCCTCAGTATGGAAGCTTTTTACCTTCACTGAAGTCACTGAAGTCACAGCCTCAATCAATAGCCTGTGTATATGTGACTGTGCCCTTTGTGTGGCTGTCAACTGTGTGCTTTGACTGAAAAACTGGTGAGATGTACTAATGACAGAAGCTGGTAAGTAAGTGAGATTGATATGCTGATGATGAGAAATACAGTATCCTGCAAATCATTGTTGGACAATTTATGTATTAGACACTTACTAGTCTGATACAAACTGTGGATATAAGCCTACCAGACTTTCTTCAGCACTATGCGAGACTTGACTCTTAAAGCGATAGTTCACCCAAAAATTAAATTTCACTCAGTATTGACTCCCCCCTGTGCTGATGTGAGGATGGGTGAAGATCTCCAGTTCACAAAACACTCCTGCAGCTTCAGTGGAAAACAGCGTTGCAGCCAAATCCAATGAATGGTGACCAGTTTTAAAATGTAAATGTCTCCATACTGCTCATGTGGTGTAATCGAAGTGAGACACAATTTACAGCATGTTTTTAGCCTAAATGTCCACTGTAGCCTCTCAGACCTGATCCACATACACACCCCTGAAGCAGGTACACAGGCTCTCGTCCAATCAGGATGGCTGCAGCAAAGAAATGATGTTCCTCTTCTATTTCGAAGTCCTCAGGCATTTTCTTCTTTGTTGAAAGTTTGCGAAAATCAACTGTGTGTGTAACAAGTCAAGATTTCTGAGCAGGTGAGTAGATATCGAGTGAAATTTCATTTTTGGGTAAACTACTGCTTTAAGGCCTTTACTTAGCTGGGATGTGCCACGTTAATGACACAAAAATGCAAAATACTCACCTGAAAATATTTAGCATCAAAACTATTCATACATGCAATCACACTCCAACTAATCATCTATCCGAAAGGAAATTATACTGTAAAACCTACAGTACATGACAGAAAATAAATTTAAAAAAAGATAAAATTAAAAACTAAACAAAAGTGAAACGGTAATTAACAACCACTAATTAACAAATAAATAAATGCGTCTCATTGAGAACGTAACTCTCTCCCTCTCAGTGTCAGTGGATGTCAGTGATGCTGGACAGACTTCAGAGGACAGAGGACATTCCTCCTCTCACACTGAAGGTAAAGCTGCTGGATTCTCTGCTGTGTATGGAAACCCTGAAAGTGTATCTGACATTATTGGATTAATTATATTACTAGGAATTATTGTTATAGGGATCAGAGTGGCAAACACCGTGAAATAAAAGTGTCTTTGTTACAGCTTCAATCTTTGTATATAAATTGTGTAACAGGTAAACATTTCTAGCACTTCTCCAGTTAATTCTGATGTTGTAATTCCAGACAGATTTGGAATTTATTTCCTCCCTCAAAGTTTGTCTCTGCTGAAACAATAATATATGAAATAATAAGGATTACACTGACCCATTAAGAGTCTGTTTACATCTACATTGTAAAAAAAGTTTTAATTTTCCACAAAACGTTTAACTATTACAATTTTGACAAACCTTTTAAACATTATTTTTGGATTAACTGAATTTTGAATCCAATTTTTCTTTCTAAGAGGCATAAAGTTGATCATACTGATTTCAAAGTTAAGGATTCATTAGTCTTAATATACGATGAACCCGTAACTATGATAACATTGTAGCTGATAACTCTACAAAGTTAAGTAGTAACAATTTTTAGAAGAATTATATCTCAGCTGTTATTCAAACCACACATTGCAGAATTTTAACTGACATGGAGTCTAAAATATAAGTTTAAGAAATCCCTTTGTCATTACCAAAACAATGTCACGACTGAAACTTGACATTTTAGTTGTGAATGTTTCAATAGTGACAATTTTAGAAGAGATATATTTCAGGTGGTTCTCCTCAGATTACAGAATTTTAACTGTATTTTAACTTCACAAAATCAATAAAATCTTAAAAACAAACAAACAATGGAAATATTTGCAAGACTTGAAATTTAGATGTTAGGGTTCAGAGCAACAACCTCCCTATAAGTAACCCATGATTATTTTATAAAGATCAAACTTGCTGTTATCTAAAATATTATTCTGAATTTCAAGAAATACAATAGAAGGATTGTGGGGCAGCAGTTTGCACCACTTTGGTAGAATGACCCTTATATAGCTGGGGGATTCTGAAATATCAGTAAATTAATCTACTTTAATTGTAGGCCTCACTGTCACTTGATTGTAAAAAACGAGATTGAATAAAGTAATTAAAGTAATAAGTCAAGTTGAAAACAGTCTCTCCCTCTCTCAGTGTCAGTGGATGTCAGTGATGTTGGCGAGACTCCAGAGAACAGAGGACCTTCCATCTCTCAGACTGAAGGTAAAGCCCTGATTGACAAAGTGAAGTTGTTATTAATGGATTAATTATATTATATCGTTAGATTGTCCTGTACCTGTGAATATCATGTTCTGGACATGTAGCAATGCCAGATGCAGAGATGCAGGTTATGGGAAGCCTGGGAACCAGACAACTCTTGAACTCATGTTTCCACAGTCTTTGATTCAGTCGAACCAAAAACAGCCTTTTATCTAAGATGGGGTGGGTTCAATATGATGACTGACAGAGGAGCATCACTGGTCCAGTACTGAAAAGACACATGTCACATGTTATTGTGTATTTTTGTTAGTCTTCAATTTCATCTTGCAATATCAATGATCAGACACAGCAAGCAGAAAAAATTTGTCCCCTAATTCTCTAATTCTAAAAGTAACGTGATGAAACCAAAACATCACACTGTATCTACATGTATCACTCCACTTTACAGGCGGTCCAATACCCGCTGCCAATGTTGCAATCCAGACATGGGCTATAAAGAGTCTATTAAAATACTGATTTACAGGAAATAATGCAAGACTTTTTTTTTTTAGCCTTGGGGCCTCACTGTACAACAGTGCAACTTCATGACTTTGTTCACTGATTTGGATAATACTGGATCATATTTTATGAAGAAAATATTTTCCGGTTTTCTCAGTGTCCTTCAGCTGTTCAGCATCATCAATCAATTATTTAATTCCATAGCATCTGTCTCTTTTCCTGAACCTTCTTTCTCTTCCTGCATCTCTTTCAGGCCTTTTGAAATTTCTCTCAAACCTTGGACTGAAGAAATTTTATCCAAACAAGCTCACTCTTAGGTCTCTTTTGGAGATCAATAAAGACAACATATCTGATGAAACTGCTCAATCAGTGGAAGAAATGCCACGGTGTTTTCTCAGAAATCTATTTAAAATCAATACAGAATGCAGGAACTTCAAGCGATTATCAAACAATGATGACAAGGAGGAAAACAAGGATCTCTTTGACCAAGAACACGCTCCAGGTGATTCTGTAGATGATAATAAGGTTAACCCCCTCGACCTCATAGTAGCACTCTTCCTCTGTGCTGACAGCTTCTTGCAACAGGAAATGGCCCTCAAGATGTCACTGTGCCAGTTTTCTGTCCCTCTACTGTTGCCCCATGGACATAACAGTCAGTCTACCCTGATGCTGTGGGCTCTGAGAGACATCGTCAAAGAGTGGTGTCCACATGATTTGTCTGAGTCAAGAGGGTTTGTTGAGGGCAGCATTGTCCAAGCAGATACACCTTTCTTTTCCTTTGTGAGGCT
>CM034591.1:49376745-49398540 GCA_020091685.1 Lutjanus erythropterus | reverse complement strand
TAATGTAGCTTTTAGCCACTGTTCACATTTTCATCAGCAGATGGAGTTTGCTCCAGTTTTTTTGTCCTTCAAAATGAGATAAATGCTTATTTTTTATGGGATTAACTGTAAATGTCAAAATATATTGAAAAGTATGCTACACATTTTTTTTATTCCAATTGAATGATTTACTAACTGTATTACTCGTGTTTTAAAAATAATATATAATGATAATAATTTGAGAGAAAGTAATAAAAGTTAGGCATAAGTACATGAAACTTTTTTTTACTTAAAGAAATAAATTATAAAAGGGAAAAGGGATTGGTTTTAAAGACCCTTACGGTCTTAATGGCATTCTTATTATTGCAAGATTAGTTTTATGTACTGTTAAAACAACATAGCATTGGCTTGTACCTTTGGCTTGTAAACCTATATTTTTTTATATAGAATTTGGCCAGAATAATCACTGATATGATACATGCCTTTTCCTTCTCTGTCTTAGGTTAAGAAATCGAACATGTTTATCACGTAGTGCAAAATCTCAATAATAAATGTGAGAGTCTACAGCCTTACAGATATGTTGTTATCTGTTGCTGTTGGTGCTCCCAGGACAAGAGTCCTCTGTAGAAGGGAACCCTTGATTTGCGAAAGTGTCGCGAGATTTCTTTGAGTTGTTAACTTTACTGAACATCTCGTACAAGCTAATTTTGTTTTAGACTGTGGCAACGCTGTGGTTGGAGTCTGGGTGGGATTAGGGTCAAGAAACACTTGGTTTGGGTCAGGGAAAGATCATGAATTGGGATAAAAAAAAAAAAAAGAAATATCATTCTTGCGAGATCTTCCGCGGGTATACGGTTCCCTTCTAGATACGACCAAAAAAAAAAAAAAAAAAAACACAAAACGTTTATAGCGGAAGTGCTCTTTAATGTCACTTCCGTTGCGCGAAGCTGAAACTTTGGCGCCCCAGACTTTTAAATATGTACAGAGAAAGCTGACAGACCATCGAGAAGATGACTCCAAACTTTGAACCAGCCCGGTAGTTTTCACGGAAAAGAACCGTTTGCTCAGTAGTCAACAATCTGCTGGCTGCGGAAATGCAGACTCGTTCAAAATCAAACAAAATAAGCTCTAGGCTGATAGCCGTAACGTTAGCCGATGCTAGCGTCTCTACAACGTCGTCGGTCCGCTATTGCTAATAAACAGCTTATTTAGCTCTACCTCATTACCATTACCTCTACCAGCTGACTCTACAAGCACACAAAGACATACAGCTGTGTGTAGTCTTATCAGAGTCACCATGAACAGGACTAAGCTGAAGAAAACCAAGGTGAGTTCACAAGGTTTAACTTTGCTAGCGGATATTTTTGTCTGTCACAAAGACACAAAAATAACCGAGGAGAGAATTTAAAAGTAACGAACCAGCTTCTGATGACAAAGTGTTAAACAGTCTCTTATTAACTCGGCGGTGTATCTGTTTCATTTAGCGTTGATAATTGAATTCTCTTCATCTGGAGCCATCTTTGATTTTACTGTCAACAACATGGTATACCAGAAACAGAAAAGCAAGATTTTCCACACAGTCATGACTATATGAACAACGAGACCTTTTACACAGCCGAGTGTTCAAATTGCGTATTAGATACGTATGTAACCTTATGTATTTGTTGTCCAAATGAGCAGTAATTTGTTGCTGTTGCCAGGACTTTATCACTGATAGATGCTTGATTTGTAGATCCTTTTTTACAATCCGAATTGTCAAATGTGTTCTCATTTGAAACTAGAAGCTCTGTTTTAACTTGCTTTCTTGTTGGACAACAACAACAAAAATAAGGCACCAGAGAAATGTTTGTAAAGGTTTGCTTTGTGCTTTCTGTTAGGCTCCAGCAGGGCAAAAGAACATCTCTTCTTTCTTTTCCTCTCAAAACCACCAGAAGGTAAATGGGATTGTTTGTTTGTTTGTTGTTGTTTTTTCTTTAGTAAGTTGTTCTTCTCCTTACTACCTTTTCTTGGCTTTTTGTCTTTTTCCTAATTTCTTCTGGGTTGTGACAGGACCATCAAAAACCGATGTTGATGTGTGATTTAGACAAATGAGAATTTTGAAAATTAATGGTAAAGCAGGTAGACGCATCTGCTTTTCATTTCACTTAGTAAATGATCAGATGGTCTGGAAAGTTAAACTGCATGGCTGCAATAAAACCTTTAAGATCAAGAAAAGACAACCAATATAACCAGATTAGATAGCAAAATTGATAGATAGTTGATTAATAGTATTGGCCACATCTAATTCCTCAGTGTTTTTATTGTGGGCAGCTTATTTTTCCTTTGCCTTAAATTCATTACTTTCCTCCTGAAGTTGCTTTTTCCAAGGATGTTACTGTTTTACTCGTCTTATTGTGTTTTATATTCTGTTAATCCCTCACTTTTCTGTTTTCATGTACTTTTAATGTAGCTTATTTTTCTTTATCTTCTTTCTTTTCTGCCGAAAAAATCCATTCCATTCCATCCATTGCAGGAACATTGCCTTTTAAAGAAAGTCTAACAGTGTGCAGATTTTTTTCCTTTGCACCCACCAGTCATATTTATTGTCTTGCACCTAAATATTTTCATCTGCATGTGTGTGCACTCTGTCCCTCTTTCATTTGCATACACCATAAATAAGCAATTTACCACTAATTATTTTTTATGTTATGTATTAATATACTCATTTGGTTGTGTTGCTTGTAGGACTTGTCATCTTCAACAAAATTATCCATCACTGCCACTGCAGTTGCCAAGACTGACCCTCAGATGAAAGATGGCCAAACCTCTACATTCAGAATTCATTCCCCCCTAAAGAGGAGTGTCCTTGGGGAACTTGAAAACCTCCTACCCGCCTCACCAGATCTTCTCCTCTCCGTGCCTGAGACCCCCACCAGTCAGATGAGGCTTTCTTCCTCAAGAGATGCAGGCACACTGAGCCCCCGGCCCAGCAGAGAGGCCGTGAGCCTGGAGAAGCTCGGCCAGCTGTCCCCCATCTGTCGTAGCCCCCGATCCAAAGGGCAGAGTGTACGGAGAGTTGTGATCGAGTACGGAGGAAAAGCCAAAAGGGAGGAGGGGCGTTCTGCCTCCATTAAAAGATTCATCAGCCCTCCTCAAGAGTCCCACAATGTCAAAAGACTAAGAAATGCCAATCCACTGGAACAAAGAATTGTACTCAGCCCCATACGTAGTAACCTGAAAGTTACGACTGCTGCGATTGGCCCTCTGAAGACACCTCATTTGTCCAGTGACCAGTCAGAGGGTCACAGCAGAGATACTGATGATGTCTTTGATGACAGCAAACACAAAACAATGGCACCGAAGAGAGACATGGAAGAGAGAGATAAAAATGAGAAAGTTTCTGGTTTTACTGTGATATCAGAACAGAGGGCAGCTGAGGTGAAAGCCAGTGGAAACGCACACACTCGTCTGGATGAGGATACTCACACTCTGACTGTTCACAAACCCAGTGTACAACCTGTCGCACCTGCAGCACAAGGAAGTGCAAAGGAAGGAGAGATTGATATCGACAAGAAAGAAGCTACAAGAACAACTGTGACATCATCGAATGGAAATGGAGACAATGTGACATCGTCAGATCAGGAGCAAGCTGGAGGTACACTTGCACATTTTGATTGTCACCTATCACATGTTTTGTATATAATTGTCATTATTTTTACGAGAACTGAGTGTTGTTAAAGTTGTTTAAGTCAGATGTCTTGTCTGACAGTGTACTGTCATAGTCGAGTGAAGATACCATAAAATATTCACATTTAAGAAACTGGAATTAGAGAAATTTGACCTTTGTTTCCTTAATAAATTAGTCTTGATTACTTGATCATCAAAATAAGCTTTTTTTAATAGTTGCAAATAATCAAATAATCAATTAATTGATGCAGTGCTACTATTTCTGACAGCAATAAAAGAGTAGGTGTGTTGCAGAATTCTCCTCAACACACTTGAATGCATCTTTTCATTTTTCAGTTCAAAAGAGAAGTGTGTGTGATGAACCCCTGATTTAAAAACATGGTCTCACTTACCAGGAATGCAGCCCTTAAGACTAGGAAAAGACCAGATTTAAACTATTTAATAGTTTTACAAAGATGACTGTATACTGAGTGTCATATCATATCAATAATCAGTTAATACAGTATACGCACTACTCTAATTGGGTAAACTTGTGAACAGTTGCAGTGCAAGAAATGGTCAGTTTGCTTTGTGTATAGATTAATAAATGCACCTGTACTTTTGATCTTATCCAAATATTTGTGTATGTCTTCCAAATGTCATATTTTTATATTTGGATCATTTTTTTTGTGTTTAAAGGAATAGTCTGTAAACACGTCTTTTTGTATGCTCGCTTTCCTTGAATTGCTCCTTAAGGGAGGAAGTATTTGAATTGAATTAATTCTCATCCCTCTATTTGTTACTTTTTATTTTTTTTTAAACAGGAATGGCATCAGCATGTCCTGTGGAGGAGCAGCTGGACGAGGGCTGGTTTACAGAGCAGATGAATAATGAAGGTCTTGTCACGGAGGATAAACCCAAAAAACCCTGGTGAGAAACACGTGAACACACCGGCTTAGAGAATGTTGGTGCGGAGTTTAATCAGGTCAGGTGACAGTAAATGTTCTCATGTCACTAACGGAGGGAGAAAGATGAAGCAGAAATGAGAACACATGGCACGTGGGCCGCATACAGTATGTGGGTTCAAGCACTACTGAAGAGCTCATATCACACTGTGTCTGGCCGGCCCTGATAGTACCCTCGCACTGAGTTTGTGTTTAGCAAGTTACTAATCACACTTAATACCTATATGTTTATTCTTCCAGCTGAATTAATTCTTTCATGTTTTTAAATATGACAAAAGGCATTGTTGATAGAAGAAAGCATAAGTAGATATGATAGATGTCTACTCTGTTTCTACAGGAAGGTCCCAGATCATGTGATCCTTTCAGGAGGCATAAACAACCGCTACTGGGTGTTGGACGTGGAGGAGAGGCCTGGCCACAAGACACTGACTATCACATGCTCCAGATCTCTCCATCCAACTGAGAAGTGTCTGCTCAAAGATGGATGGTAATGATGATGAGTGTCACTCTTATTTAATTCCTCATTTTCAATGTAATGCACATCGGTTTCCCCCTCAATGCCCAGATGCAGCTCAGATTTGTGAAATCATCGCTGACTTTTTAACTTTTTAACTTTTAACTAACAATATAAGTGCAAATGTTGAAGGCCACTTAACTTAGAGTTTTCATTCTTTTAATCATAAAAACATTTGATTTGATGACTTGTGTGTTAGTCACATAAAATCCAAATATTTAATTAAGGGCATATCCTCACCCCACTGTGTCTTAATATGTGCGTAAAACGATTCTTCTGCTGCTGTTTCCAGGGAGATGACGCCTGTTTGTCGTGGGGATGTGGTCCACCTGGAGGGTCACTCTGATGGTGGATCCTGGTTAGTCGACAGAGAGCAGGGCTTCCTGGTGTTGCTACCCGATAGCCTCATCTCCGGTACCAGCATCTCCAGCTCCATCCGCTGCATGAGGCGTGCCGTACTGGGAGATATGTTCAAGGTAAAAGGCTTTTCATGAATGATTAATATAACTTACTTTTTTTTTTCTTAAATTTTCTGTTTTATCCTGAAGTGGACAGTACAGTTTGCACAGTGTAATGAAAATACAAAACATCATAATGTCTACTCATAAACCTAAAGTGTACAAAAGGTGCTAACATAATGCAGTGTAGTAATCTTGCAATAATATATTTTGTTAAGTTTAAAATATCCAGATAGAGTTTTTTGTTGATTGATTCAAAGAGGCTTTGCTTTAATTGATATTTTAGGCCATAATTTGATGTCGGTGCATGAACTTATATTGTGTTGTCTTCATGTCATTTTGAGTAGACATACCTAAATAAAACATTGCTCTTTATCCTCTCCTGTTCTTTCTGTTTGCTGTGATGTAGAGTTTTGACGGTGGCTCCAAGCAAATGCTGAACGGCACCATGGTCCATGAAGTCTTCCAGAGAGCAGCTACAGCTAAAGACTTTTCTTTGGAGACACTGTCTAAGCTAGCTGACGAGGCCCTCCACAGTCCTCAGTTCCTGGGAGACATGTAAGTGGTTAGATTTTACTCATGTAGGTGTTGCAGACCTCTTCCTGTCTGTATCTATGCTATTCACAGTTTTTCGGAGCAGAGCGTTTGAATCAAGAAGATGTTCCCTGTAGATTTAACTGTGTTGCGTTGTGATATATCATGTTATTCAGTTATGTTTGTGTTTTGTCCATGTGTCTGTAGGTATAGTTTGGGTGTAACTCAGGAGGAGATGAAGCAGGAGCTGCATGATTATCTGCCCTCATTGGAACTTTGGGCAAAGGAATACCTCAGCTCCCCAACACCAAAAGCTATCAGCCTCAAAATGTAAATATACACAGGCACACACACCTCAACATCTTACATGTCCTTCTCTACCATTCTCTCTGTCGTTTAAAATGAAATGGAATTAAACCAACTTAAATAGCTGATTGCATGTCTGTCTCTGTCAACCTCAGCCCTGGCAACAGCAGAGCTCCAAGCAAATGTCAGGACTCTGCAACTGTTGTCACAATCACAGAGCTGGCAGATATAGAAGAGAATGTGTGGTCACCGAGATTTGGTCTGAAAGGGAAAATTGATGTGACGGCACGGGTTCGAATCCAAAGACCACGAAACGGTGGTTGCAGAACATCGAAGGAGAAGACCATCCCTCTGGAGCTGAAAACTGGAAGGGAGTCAAACTCGATAGAGCATCGCAGTCAGGTCGGTGGACCACAGTATGGTCAACTATGTAGACAGATTCATAGACTGGTGGGGTCGGGGGAAAAGCAGTGTTTCTAAGTGTCCTGAAAAACTTGGAAAACAGTTGACTAATCTTCCAGTCTTGGAAAACGCATGGAAAATGATGAAGGTAAAACATCTTGGAAAATTTTGTGCTGTCCTGAAAAAAATACTTAAATTCTCCTGTTTTCCATGTTTGGCCCAGTTGCCCTCAGTTCAGAGTTTGTGATTCAACTCTGGCTAGGTTTCAGAGAATTTAAGAGCTGGGTAATAATGGATGGGATCAAAACAATGAGGGAGACCAACTTGTGGTTTGCATTATTCTATAATCAATTAGTTCTATTTTTATAGCGTATAAGAGATGATTTCATAGATAAGTCGTAGCCATAGACTGCACGTCTTTTAAATTAAACTTCTGCGGAGAGGAACATATTATTGTATGGTGCAGTCCCTGTCTGTCATACAGATTTAATCAGGTCATCTGACTCGGAAAGCTATGGTTTCATATACATGTGTTTTTCTGTGAGTAGGTGATTCTTTACACTCTGATGAGCTTGGAGAGGTACAATCCTGAAGCCGGCTTCCTGCTTTACCTTAAGACTGGCAACCTGCACCCGGTAGTGGCCAGTCACATGGACCGCAGAGGTATGGTATACCACTACATGTGTGCCAACCTGCCCAACACTAGTTGTAAACAATCATATCAAAATATTATCTTTTTTTTCAGTAATAAATGTAGAATCTTTGAATATTTTGTAATGCGACAGAATAAGATCAAAATGTCTTTTCAAAGAACTTGGTGAGTCATTATAGTCACAAGGTGCAGTGAAACCTTATCTTTTCATTGTTTTTCTCTCATCTCAGAGCTGCTGAAGCTGAGGAACACCCTGGTTCATCACATTAACAACTGTGTGGAGAAAGCTCCAGACCGAAGCCGTCTGTCTAGACTTCCTGACATCCTGACAAACAGACAAACCTGTCAGTACTGTCCTCAGAGGAGAAACTGTGCACTGTACGAGAGGTACGTATTTTGCTGCCGTGAAAATTCAAGCATAGTATCAGAATTTTTCTAAAATGCATCATCCAGCATATTCAAGTTTATACAATAAACTGTTCATTCTCATATCTTAAGATGGTGTGTGGCAATAGTTGTAGTTAAGTAGTTAGTAGTAGTTCTTCCATCTTGTCCACCTGCCACTTCCTCTCTTTTCACCCCTCGTTCTTGACACCTGTCCTCACTCTCTAAAGAGCGGTGGACGGGCGCTCTGCAGATGACTACGAGGATGTTGTGGGTGACTTTCTGCAGCAGGAGACAGGTCACCTGACCCCAACACACCTGCGCTATTTTTCCCATTGGCTGCTGCTCTGCTGCCTTGAGGCTGCAACCATGGAAACCAAGAACGGACGAAAACGTGTTTGGCTTTGGACGGCTGAGGAGAGGTAAGAAGCTGGTCTCTCAAATTTACGCATGTGAACACTTTTAGTCTTTTCCCTTCACTGAATGTTCCAGCTCCTGTTGTTGCACCATTGCAATTGCACCATTTAAGTGCTTTAACTCAAACAGATACCCTGTCCTGTGTTTGTAGTGAGAAGAATGGGAGCTGTGTGGGGAACGTGCAGCTCAGTTGTCCAGTCACTGTGCAGTCTGAAGGAGTTTTCCTCCATCGTTTCCAGCGGAGTAGTGCAGCGCCACAGAAGGGTCTGACCAACAGCGGTCTGGCCAGTGGGGATCGCATCGTCGTTAGCGACCAGGAAGGTCATCTGGTTGGTTTAGCGACAGGATACCTGTGTGAGGTCAGCAAGACATCAATCGGCTGCACTCTTGACAGGTGAGAAGGAACCCACATTCACCTACTGCGTGAAGTATTTAAGCAGAGGACGGTGAACTGTTTGGACTTTTACCAGCTGTTCAGTTGAAGTCACTGACCTGATTTACACCTGTTTTGTCATTTAATGTGTTTTTTAGAGACCTATCTAAGTTCAGTGGTGTGTTGTTTCGATTGGACCGTGATGAAGGTGTGGTGGGGCTCAGCACTCACCTCACCAATATCTCCAGACTGATGGAAAACTGCCAGGACAGGTAGGTACAGCAAAACGTAATATTAAGATGTGACGGTAAAACCAACTTACTCTTAGGAAATTAACACGGTCACAGTTAGGGATGGATATGGGACTTTTTTCATCCAATCCATTACTGATACTTTTTGGCCCAATTTAATCAGTGTTGATACTGAATTTTTTAAATTGGTATGTCATTTTTAAAAATAATAATGAAAATAATGACAGCTGTTAACAAAAAAGATTGGAAAGTCACATGACACATACTGGCTATTAATAATGAATTTATTACAAAAGCAAATATAAGTACAATGAAATAAAAATGCTTGTACTTACAAGTGTAAAAATTGTTTATTTTACAGAAATACTATAATAAACATGATGATAATAATCATCTTGTTCTTGTTCAGCCTGCTTATAACTTTCAGGGTGTGTTTTTTTTAAATGTAGTAGTTATTCATGTTGCTGCTGTGTGACACCTTCTTGTCACAAATGATGTATCTTACTGTATTTTATTTTTTTATTTTTTTTATCTACAGCTGAAAAGTTGCACCACAAAATGTTATGTGTCCTGCAGCTGCATACTTGGTGGTCATGTCTCACAGGCATGGTCATGTCACATGGGCCAGTTAAATATGTCAGGGCACAAACATTGAGCAAAAGTACTGAAAATGTTTGTAAGTGAAGCAGCCACCCACTGTGTATTTAAATGACATTTCTTAAAGAATCAATACCAAATGATTTGCTTGTGAGAACTGATGGATCAAATCGCTCATCCCCAGTCACAGTCTAAGAAAAAGCTTCACACATTTTATGTTTTTTCTTTGTTGTGTGAAATAATACTTGTGACTTTTTCCTGAAAAATGTGGGACTGTTTAATAAAAACCTCTGTTTGTCCAGTGACCATCTGAGGGAGCTGGTTATTGACCTTCGTCCGCCAGAGTTTATTTCCAACCTCAGTTCTGTTCTGCCAAGAGAAGCCAAAGACACTGTGGCCAACATCCTCAAAGGTGACGAAACTGCTTCGCTCTGTTCTTCTCATTCACTGTCATTTGTCCTTTGCTTTATTTAAGTTTGTTAATCTTTTCATCAGTGTGAGAGACAGTGCTATAAATGGGCAACGACAACTAGTTTCAATCTTGAATCAGTAATATAAAGCTTTAGACACCTTGTCCATTATTTTCCTATGTGGAGACGTCTCATCACTTGTGTAGCAGAATGCCTGTTTGGTCAATTCGTGCATTTGTGTGTGTGTAGGTCTCAACAAACCCCAGAAGCAGGCCATGAAGAAGGTGCTGTTATCTAAAGACTACACGCTGATTGTTGGCATGCCGGGCACGGGTAAAACCACAACCATCTGCACCCTGGTAAACTCATGAAACACATGAACTCTGAACGATAAGTCAATATCATCTACTCTCTCGTGAGACCAGAACTCTAACCCTCTCTCCAACCTTTCTCTCTTATTTCTCACATGTGGTTTCCACCACCACTCTATTTGTCCTTCCTCTTTGTCGCTTCCTCACTGTTTCTTTCAGGTCCGTATCCTTCACGCGTGTGGGTTCAGTGTGTTGCTGACCAGCTACACCCACTCTGCTGTCGACAATATCTTGCTGAAGCTGAAGCGTTTCCGGGTCGGGTTTCTGCGTCTCGGGCAGGGGCAGAAGGTGCACTTTAGTCTGATATTCAATGTGTAAAATACAGTTCAGTGAATAAGTCTAAGTCAAATCTGTTTTACAGGAATGTAGATGTATGTGCTTTTTTAAGAGCTGTTCTCTCATGAAAAACAAATCTGTCTGATATTATTTAAGTTGTATATTAAAATGTCAAAACAGTAGCATTCGGGGGGTGGAATAATCTCTATTTTTGAAATATTAAAGGAATAGTTCACCCCAAAAAATGAACATTTTAAAAACACAGTCTAAATCTCTTTTTGTCCTCTCACAGAACCCCCTCCTGAATTATTTTTTTGTTTTCTGCCTCCAGGTTCATCCAGACATCCTGCCCTACACTGAGGAAAGTATCCGGAGGAAAGGAGTTCACACTCTGTCAGAGCTGGAGCAGCTTTACAACAAGGAGGTGAGGAGTTAACATGTGGAAAATTCTAGTCTAAACAGCATCCAGCTTTGATTGATTTTATATAATCTGAAATCAGTACTGCTGTTTTGTTTTAGACATTTTTTTTCTTGCTACAAGACATTTCACATGTAGATATCATAACTTAGAACATTTAGATAAAATGATTAAACAACATACCATTCAATTCTGATCCACTCTTTCTTTCTAGCTGGTAGTGGGAACCACCTGTATGGGCATCAAGCATCCCATTTTCACACGTCGCCGGTTTGATTTCTGCATCGTTGACGAAGCCTCACAGATCAGCCAGCCTATCTGTCTGGGACCCCTGTTCTTTGCAAGGAGATTTGTCCTTGTTGGAGATCACCAACAACTGCCACCAATCGTACAAAACCAGGAAGCTAGGTAAAGAGTCTGTGTGTGTAGATGAGGTGTATGTTGAGGAGGAACCTATTGTCTTAAATACTCAGTATGTACTTATTTGTCGTCATGAGGGTAGAACATGAATCTTTTCACAATCATTTATGATTAAGGTTCAGCACGTAGTGAATGTGATGGGTTCACTTAGGTTATTAATGCAAAGTTAAAATGTCAGAAATCATCAATTTCTTTTTTCATTTTTTTTTCTCTAGGTCACTCGGGATGGATGAAAGTCTGTTCAAGCGACTGGAGCTCCATAGTGAAGCAGTGGTGCATCTCAACGTGCAGTACCGAATGAACAGGTAAATCCACATACACAGACAACACTGTATGCTTCAGTGATCTTGTCTGGTTTGTTATGAGCTTATCTCTTAATAAAGTTTTGTCCATTCAAATGGCTCAGTATGTTAGCACGTTAGTGGAGTTTAAAACTACTTTTCAGGATTAAGAAAACTTAATTCTGTGTACATGAACAACAAAATAGCATGTCAAATCAAAATGCTTCCCACTCCATGCTAAATAGTGTGTGCTGTGTGTTTTCAGGCAGATTATGTCTCTTAGTAACTCCCTGATGTATGAAGGACGGCTGGAGTGTGGTTCGGAGAGGACGGCCACAGCCCTGCTCATCCTGCCTTTCCTGCATTCTGTCCAGTTGGAGCTTGGTTCCTACTCCAAGACCGATCCCCAACACGACCTGGCTTGGATACAGGCAGCATTGTTGCCTAGCAACCCTGTTTGCTTCCTAGATTGCTCAATGGTTGGTAAAATATACGGTAAACTTAAAGCAGTTGTTTCTGAACTGGGTTGTGTTGAAGTAGAAATGAGTCCAGAGACGAGATGTTGATATTTGACTGGAAATTTAAATTGGTGAATGAAGGAGCTGGTTAGCTTAAACTGTCTGTAATCAAGCAATACTAGTACTCTTCCTGCAGTGTACAAATAAGCTCTGTTACATTGGTACAACATTTGTTGAATGCCAGAGTTTTGAGTTAGTTAGTTTAGTTCAGACGATTGTTATAGAGGCTTTATTAGTTCTGCTTTCTGGTGAAAGGTCAAGAAATGAAGTCAGCTGCTTTACTTGTTGAAGAAAGGGATTTACGTAAAATATAAAACTGTTGTGAATAAGACAATAGACGTGTATTGGTCTGCATCTTATTTCTCTCCACTGCTTCTTTAGGTGCCAGCACTGGAGTCTGTGGAGCAGGGAGGAATAAGCAATCACACTGAGGCTGCTCTCATACACAAGCTGCTGTCACTGCTGATAAAGGTACACCGGTAGCCATACAGTGAATCTGTAGTCCTGGCTTGATTATTAGGGTCATAATGTGATGCAGTTAATGAAAGTGAAAAATATATTTAAAAAAATAAATAAATAATATTGAAAAAAATCATTGTAGCTTGCTTTCATAGTAACCTGCTTATTTTTCTTTTTTCAGGCAGGGTGTAAGCCCAGTGATATAGGTGTTATTGCCCCCTACAGACAACAGTTGAAGAGTATCTCTGCTCTGCTGCAGTCCTCTGCTTTCACTGGTGTGGAGGTGAATACAGTGGACAGATACCAAGGACGGGACAAAAGTTTGATTGTTCTTTCTTTTGTCAGGAGCACTGCAGAGGAAGGAACTGTAAGTGTTTGTTGGCCCTTTTTTGAGTCATGTTTCTCCTCTTTTCTCTGTGCTTCAATCTCTGCATGGATATATGAACAAATAAACAGGTGACAGGGAACCTGACCCGATTCTCTCCTCCTTCTCCATTTATAGTTAGGAGAGTTGTTGAAGGACTGGCGTCGCCTGAATGTAGCCATTACCAGAGCGAAACACAAGCTGCTGATGGTGGGCTCTGCCACAACGCTGCGACGCTACGCACCTGTGGAGAAACTACTCAACCATCTCCAGCAAGAGAACTTGATATCCTTTAATTACATGTTTACACAGTCTGTGATATCACTTTCTTCAACAAAAAAACTGATACTTCTTAATGGGAATTCTCTTACAGGGCAAATAATGGTAGAATCAGTAGGATGTCCAGTACCAACGATTTGCATTGGTAGAGTATCAGTATCAATAAATTGCGATATTGTAAGTGATACATTAAAAAAAAAGTCATGTGAACAGCAAGTCACCATTCCTCCCCAACAAATGGTAGTTGAGGATACAAGACTGACAATGTAGTTTTTGAATTACCAAATTTTTTCCATCTATTCTGTCTACATTTTTTTCCTGAACCGTTACTTCACATTATCCAGCTCCCACCAGCTGCCCACAAGGCCTTACCCAGCATTCCCCTGTAACAGAAGACTAAAGCCATGATGGCGTTTCAGGTCACACATCTCGTCTCACGGTGGAGCAACCAGCAACTGTGGATCACCTCAACGGAGCACAAATCAACTGTCAGTCTACAGAGCACTGAATGACCTGTCAGGAGGCTCAGGAGTCATTACTGATATACAGATCACACTGATCAACACCTGAGGAACATGTAGCTGACTGATTAAACTCTAAATGTTTTATAGTAGAATCATTTCAGTCGTTATTACGCAAAGCACTTAGAATTAGAGGTGGCTTTTTAGTAGAAAATTTTAATATTGAAACATATGCATCAATCAGAATCTTTTCCTTTTGATGCATTTTTTTTGCAGATCAATAGATGGTCGATTTGGGCTCTAACAATTCATACTGACACAAGTTGGGGGAAGTGGCTAAACCTCCAGACTGAGCCTCAACAAGCTTTGTAAGCCAGAGACCTTTGCGCCGAAGCGTTTTAAATGCAGCTAACGTAAAGCTTTCCACATTTAAACGTGTCAATAGTCGATGTGTATGCTGTGAAACAAGGTACTGACACACCGAAGAAAGAAAATGGTACTGCATCTATAAAATGGTCTAATAATTCACCACAGTGTCAACTCAAATGTGTTGAGCCAACACTGGTGGATTACTGTGGCATTTCTGATCAAATACCTCGATACACTGGCAATATTTGAGACTTGACTTTTCACTTAAGTTTTCCACACAACACAGAACATTGTTAGTAATGTGAACATAGAGACTAAACAGGTAGAGATATTTATAGTTCATGTCTGAATCTCCTTCCTATGAACTGTGATGATTTAACTGACTAATTTATTGTGATCAGAGTGTGTTGGATAATACCTAAACTACCAGGCTGAATATTTTTCTACCTTTATTTTTTTCCCCTTTTATCACAATCTCTGATTTTATGTTTTGTCTGTATTTTGATCTTTTTAAAAATGTAATATTATGATTGTTTTTTTTTCTTCTGAGTTATGTGAATAAATAATGCCAACACTAACAAAGCGTGAGCTTTTCCTTCCATCCATGTTCTCTTGTTTAAGGATGTTATCTGTATTAGATTGACCAGTTTGGACAATAGTCTGTTATGCTTTTTATTTAAACCATCTCATTTTTAATCACATGCCATGCAGCCTGTCTACTTTTCCATGCAGGTACATGATGTCCCATCGTCCCCGACCCTCTCTGCTTGCATGTGTCTGTGTCTACAGTGTGATTGTTCCCTGCAGGACAGTGACAGTCTGTCCAGCCATGTTGATTCTTCCGTCGTCTCTCACTTCTAATATCAGCTCTCCACCTCGACTGGAGCACTGGTACGCTGCACAAACACACAAGAGATAATGAGAGTCAGTAGGTGTTTGGTTCATAAAATGTCAGAAAATTGTGTAAAATCGCTGTTTTCCAGGCCCAAGATGATCAAAGTCTGTCCACCACTCAAAGATATTCAGTTTACTGTCATAGAGGAGTAAAGAGACCAGAAAATATTCAGATTTGAGTAACTCAGATCAGACGATTTGACTCAAAAGAATTCATTGATTAGTTGGCAATTAATTTAATAGTTGAGAACTAATAAATGAATTGACTAATCATTGCAGCTCTGAATCAAATCAGATGTTAATGTGGAAGTAGTTTAGCTATTTACCCAGCAATTTCTTCTTTCCGAGCTCCTTAGACCAGTAGCTACCCAGGACGGTGTGGGCAGACCCTACAAGGACAGAAAGCCAATTGATATGTACATTTCACAAGACGCATATTAAACATTTACCAACTTTGAGTGCTACATTTCTGATACTGCGGATATTTTTTGTTACTTGTATCTAAATGTGTAATATTTAAATATTATAAAGTACTTTTCACAACTTTACAATTAAAGCAATTGAAAAATAATATGGTGATGCATACTGCAGCCCAACAAAGGCTGTGTTGTGTGTAGTGGTAGTAGTAGTATTCGCATTACCAGTGACAGGATCCTCAGGGATGCCGTTCCACGGAGCGAAGTACCTGGAGTAGAAGTCATATCCTGGCTGAAAGTCTGGGGAGCCTATTGACAGACACAGAAAGACATACTGATTGGTTTGTAGTTTTCATACAGGGCTGGTTTCTACAGTGTTGACATGTCTTATTACATGACATTGTTGAATACTCAATTCTGATTGGTCAAATTACAACTTCTACAGTGTTATTTCTGAATAGCAGACCATTGCTATGCAGAAGCAATAAAATTATTTTTAATACTTAGAAAATAATTTTTAAATCTATTTTGTGTGAAAATACAGATTTGTAATGGTAAATAGCCATGTAATAAGCAGAATAATATACAGTGATCACCTTCAGGGTGACTGAAGATCATTCTGTCTGAATGTCCTCTGCAGTAATGACCCACTTGCTGATCATTATCTCTTAAACATTTGTTGGCTAATAGACAAACAATCTGAAGGCATGGGCATTATTAGGCAGCAAACAAGTGTTAAAATGTTTTTCTTACATTTCTTACTTTATTTCTGGTCTTAACTTTGGTACCACTATAAACCTGATATTACTACAATAAGTTATAAAGCTGTCCAACAACATCTGCCTGGTTTAGCTAAAGGATGTCATATTAAGCTCTGGCTACCTTTCATGGTGAGGATGACGCCTTTGACTCTTCCACTTGTCTCACTATTCTGAAGATGGACAGGGTCAACTTTCAGACTGGTTAGTGCTGACCTGAAGAGAACACGCACGCAGCAGTTATTAAGAGGAGTCACACAAAAACTGACAAGACATAAATGAGAGATTTAGAAAACCAAGTATAACCTGGAGACAGAGATTGTTTGAGAGGTTCAGGGGTTTGATTTTCTGGCTGGGTATTTTTAACAACAGCTCTCCAGGGAGGCACTTTGTCTCAGTTGGTCCTGTGGAGCTGCTCACAGGCCAACACCTAAGACTGAGCTCTGCCCAAGTGTGAAGATGAACAACTATTATACTATATACTTCTCTCTATTTGTATGTGTGTGTGTTTTGATTGTAACCTGTCACAACTGTCAGCCAGTCGAACCATCAGTTTCTTAGTGCTGGAGCTCAGGTAAACATGTTGGACCGGGAGGTTTCCGACTGCAGCCTGTTTCACACAGAGACACAGTTAAGCATGAACAAACACATCCCACTGGCAAATACTGCACATATAGAGGGCTTCATGTAGACGGTGAAGCAGGAATCAGTTTTGTAAAGCATGCGCTTGTACTGAGTGTGCAGTAACACCTGTCTTACTGACCTTGATAACATCTTTGAACTCGTTGGGATCCTGAGAAAAGGGATTTTACAACAAAAAAACTTTTAGCTGCAGCTGTATGTCACATTAATGGAGGATAGTTGCAGATATTTCTGAAAAGTGATGCTGATTTATGTGATCGTTTTGTGAGCTGTGAAAAGTAAATAGTTTAGATTATGATAAGTAAAGGAAGGACTATGTAGCACGATATTGTTTTATTTATAATCTCAGTTGCATAGTATTATGTTTTCATAACTCATAGCCCTGCAAATCTGACATAATTACACATCTAGAGACAAATAATTGAAAGGATAATAGAAAATGTCAGCATGATTGTGTGATGTTATCCTGATGTGTTTATCTGAGCACATACCGTACCTGCTGGGTGGGTGGGTTAAGCGGAAAGTCCATGACATATCCGTCCCCCTGCCGAGTGACAGCCAGATCTCCACTCCTGGTCTCAAAGACCAGTATGGGATTCACATTCTCTAACAGACGTAACATATACACATAGAATATTATGATCACAGGCCAGCATGAACCTAGTTTTACTGCATTCACATATAACTGGCTAATGTGGGTGCAACTGATTAGCAATACTTTGTCCTTCACTGCATGTGTTTTACATGTAAGAGGCTTTGTTATTGTTAAGTAAACCATTACAAAAGTATTTGAAAATGCCACTTTAGAGATTTTCTGTCTGTCTTCTCCTGTATTACACCTCAAGCCAATACTTCAACTTGAAATGAACTTTGATATGCTGTTCATGCCTGTGTGTGTGTGTGTGTGTGTGTGTGTGTGTGTGCGCGTGCGTGTGTGTGTGTGTGTGGTTCATATCTTACTGTTGTACTGGAACAGAACTGCTGCAGAGGCCAGAGTGGCGTGACCGCACAGATTCACTTCAGTGGTTGGTGTAAACCATCGAAGGCAGAACCTTGATGCTGTTAATCACATCACGTTGTCAGACAGGTCCTTTAAAACACATACAATTGTAGGGACACGCAATATGGCTTATACTGATAACTGATAATTTCACATTTCTGTATTTTTTAGTTCATGTAATCTGTAGTTTATGCACAGCTGAGTGTAAGAGAGGCTAAGATGGAGCGAGCAAACTTGGATGACATAATATTTTATAGCCTTAACTGAAACAAATCTGACATCAGATATTATTAGAGCCCATATTTATCAGCTATAATTCCATTATTTGAAAAATAAAGACTAATTTGAATTTTCCATTATCTGCCCCACTATTTATGTGCATCTCTATACAATTTCAAAGCGTAGTGTACAGACAAATGTCCATACCCTGCTACTAAAACCCACTATCATCTCAAAACAGTTTCCTCTAAATTTAACAACGTCTCTTTATAAAGTTTATACATAACCACCTTTTCTCATAGAAATGTAAAGTTCTGATGTGTAAATGAGAACAATAAATAACTGCGCAACTGCAAGCATAATAAATAGCCAAGGAGACAGTTTGGAGAGGGTGGGGACTATTTGCAAATTCATGAAATCCTTGAATACAAAATAAAAGTGAGGTGTAGAGCTACACTGCCTGGCCAAAAAAAGTCACACACTCTCATGTTTCATTGGACCACCTTTAACTTTGACTACGACACGCATTCACCATGGCATCATTTTGATAAGCTTTTGCAATGTCACAACATTTATTTCTGTCCAGAGTTACATTAATTTTTCTCCGAGATCTTGTACTGAAGACGGGAGAGTCAGACCACTGTGTTAAGTTTTCTCCAGCACATCCCAAAGATTCTCAGTGGGGTTAAGGTCTGGACTCGGTGGTGGCCAATCCATGTGTGAAAATGATGTCTAATGCTCCCTGAACCACTCTTTCACTATTTGATCCCAGTGAATCCTGGCACTGTCATCTTGGAATATGCCTGTGCCATCAGGGAAGTATATTCAGATAGTGAGCCGACCTCATTTTTTGGGCACATAACTTTGCTGAACCTCGACCTGAGCAACTGAAGCAACCCCAGATCATAACACTGCCCCTACAGGCTTGTACGGTAGGCACTAGGCATGATGGGAGCATCCCTTCATCCACCTCTCTTCTTACCCTGATGCACCCATCACTCTGGAACAGGGTAAATCTGGACCCATCAGATCACATGACCTTTTACCATCTTTACTGTATATGTAAGCCATTTTAACATGATATTTCAACTTATGCACAAAAACACCTGACACAATTTATTATTTCTTGTAGAACATTTTATATTGTTTAAAACATGACTGGAGGTGTAGAAGAGTTTCATTATGGAAGATTTGAGTTGATGAAGGATAAAAGTTGGGTGTAAATAAAGAGGAATGATATTTGAGTTTTATAAAGTATGTTTATATTTAACATATTTCATTTAAATTGATCAAAAGAAGATAATCTTTTGGAAGAGAAGTCTTATTTAGATAATCTTATCTTCTAAAAAGAAGATAATTGCACATAAACTGTTAGTTAGCTGGTGACTGTACTCTGAGGTTATTTTGCTCTTCAAAGACACATTTAAGTTCACTTTGGTTGAATTTTTTACATTCTTAAGCTGTGTGTGAATGACACTGACATTACTCCCTGTACAGTTGTGTTTTTTGTGAAACACTGAGTTGACTGCAGTCTGCATTTTTAACTGTGACAGTGCATTACATTGCATTGCATTGCTCTTCCCATTCCCAACAATGCAAGTCTTAACTGTGTGTTTAACATTGTTACCTGTCAGAATGCTGAGGACAGGTGTTTTTTTTGTTTTTTTTAGTTTGTGCACAAACAAGAAGAATACACAGAGGCAAAAAAAAAGCTCAGATAACTGCAGAGCTGCATCTTTTTATCTGCAAAAAGAAAAGTCTTTAACAGTGTCTGACTGGTCATTCTACCTTTGCTCTTTACTGACACTTTATTAGCTGCAATGATTTACATTCATTGACATTACAGAGGTGACCAGACTTGCGGTTACAACCTGAAGATACGTTTTTTAATGATTCCTTTGTCTGCTGCTTCAGGTACTGTACTCACAGCTGCACAGTATGTGAAGTTTTGCCCCTTTAGCGTAAGTTATGTAGTATTATTCTGTCAAGCCAGCAGAGATGTGTCCATTACCATAAAATTAACAGTGCACTTTGGACAGTGTGAGATTTCACTACCTGTAATGAAATTTGACCTGAATATTGACTATCAACAGTGTGAACTCTGGTGACATAGTGATATAGTCTTTATAGTTACCAAGATCCACTCTCTACTTTATCCCCATTCAAACAGCCTTGTAAGATCCAAAGTCATCATGTTATACTCTACTATTGTTAAAACGTGTTAACTGTGAGTATATACATATATATTTATACAGACAAGCTTGTATTTCGAAAGTGCGCCTCCTACTGTCACAATTGAGAAGAAGATAAAAGGCTGATTAGTCAGCAGTGGAGAAGGAGGCTGCCTGCAGTTTGGATCATCACATCAAAAGAATTTTCTTTATGAAGGATTTTATTTCGCTGTGTAAAAGGAGGATAATTTGCTTGGAGAGAAAAGTCTCTTCTTACTTCTATTCTTCAAACTTCGTGTGAATACTTAACTAACCTTGCAGTGTGAGTAAAACAGTCAAAGCAAGAAACAAACTAGGTATGCAGCCAAGTGTCTCAGGTTAAAATGACAGAATTTGCCACCACCAGTCTCGATACATAGGCTTGTACACAGAGCAATGGGTGCATTTCTGTTAAATCCGTCAGACAACTCTATTAAAAGTGATATACATTATAAACAATGTACGGTTTACGGTTGGTACTGTATAATCATACGATCTGACCTGTAGTAAAACTGTCTGAGGGGTCGATCCTGGTGATGAAAGCTGTTTCTGACACGTTCATCTCTGCTGCTATCTTCCGATACAAGTCATCTCTCAACTCCTGTTAGAGACAAAGATAAATCTTGTGCTGTGACATATAATCTTTACGTGGTACGTGCACATGTTTGAAAAGATAAGTCTGTCAAGAACCAGCTGTGGTGCTTGAACAAAAAATAAACAAACAACATACACAAGTTAGAAGCACATAGTGTCTTGATATTTTTCAGTTTTGTTACGTCCTACTGTGGGCAGTTACGGGCTATTAAAATTATGGTTTTGTTTTATTTTAACCTAAATATTCTTACTTACATGCATAAGTGGACAAATTGCTGCAGGGTTTCCCTTGAACGGTAAATTAGTGAAGGCATCTACCGTATACACTGGAATCTCCATTATGGACAGGTTAAATATGAAAATGGCTTGGAAGTGAAAGACGGTGGTGTCGGTTGTCCACTGCTGGCGGAGGACTTTATACCCTCTTTGTTGGGTTGCAGGAGGGGCCCCTCAACGTCACCTTCTCACTGTCAGGATTCACTACTCACTGTCAGGTATGCCATGACACCAGAGGCTGTCAAATCTGCATGACTGTTTCCAGAAATATCATGCAAATATATAACATTATATAACCCATATATATAACCTATAACATATCCAACCATTAACATTATATAACATATATAAACTCACTGTAAACTTGTTTTTGCATGGTCAATTTCATATAATTAACTGGAAGATGTTACTCCCAGTTTCACCGGATTTTTATGTGAATTTAAAAGAATAAAATAAAATACTACAATATAGACACTAAAACAACAAAAACTGTATGCTGAATTCTTAAAATAAATAAATAAATAAATAACGTTTAATGTTTTCCTTTCCCCTTTTAAACTATAATTTTACGTTAATTGAGTTTATGTATCCCGTACTTAAAAGAAAGAATATTTGTTTGTTTTGTTTGTTTAAATGCAGTGTCCTTTTTTCTTTGGATATCATTGTGTTGTTATGTTTCGTAC